>JAECUM010051911.1:0-26080 GCA_016617855.1 Megalonaias nervosa | reverse complement strand
TTTTTCTAAGAGCATTTAGTACAGAACCATTTTTCATTTTCTGTGCTACTCCACAACTCTTCATCTATGCCCTGACAAAACCAATCAAACCGTTCATCACACAAATCACACTGGATCCACAACTCACCCTCTGCATAATGATGTTTACATACTGAGCAAACTGAATTATCAGTGTTACTTTTGTCACATTTCTCCATTTTCTTTTTTCCTTTACCCTTTCCTGTCCATTTTCCTTTTCCCACTCTAGTTCTTTTTCTAGTATATGGCTGACTTTTGCTACAGCTGGAAGTGTCTTGCTTACTACTAACTTTTGAACAACTGGCAACAGGATAATTCTATACTAAAAAATATGGCATTGGCATTTCATTCAAAACTGGTATTACATTACATAGTTTATTAACTAGACCAGTCTTCTGTACATTTCCTGCTTCTATGCCATAGGCTTTACACAGCAAAATCAGATCTGATTTCAAGAAGCTAGTAAATACTACAGCCTTCTGATCATAAATCTGTGATTTCAGTTTTAAGTGAGAATACAGTTTATTTTCTGACTGATCTTCCAAGATATATTTCATGTCCAAAGCTAATGCATCACTGTGTTTGTGCTTTGATCTCAAGACCACTCTCTTTCTCAAACTGTCTGACTTCAATTTTCCAAGACTGGAAATGGTAACTTTTCTGAACTGACTGTCACCTATTCTACTGTAACGACCTATCAAATCTTCATATAGATCTCTGATACAAGAAGCAATCATGGTATTGTCCACTTGTATGACACTCATGCTGGGATCAAACTTTATGTACAGCCACTCCCAATATTCAAACAGTGTCTCATCCTTAAGTATTACAGTATTACAATACTGCAAACTCCCTGCACCATGCAAATGTAATGCATCTACATCTTGATACTGCCTCCTTGTATTGTCAACTTGCAAGAAAAATTCAAATACAGAATCCTTGATGTTAGTTAGACCACGGTTGATATTCTGTCTTCTTTGTGTCTCGTGCAAGGTCTGTTTATACTTGCTACTGTTTTCCAAATCGACAGCTGAAGTTGTAAGGTGATCTAACATTTTTACTTTTAAGAAACATTGACTGACCAAATTAAATTTTTCCTTTCTGTACAAGCTGTTCTTTCCTTTCTTCATATTATGGTATCTGCTCTTTGCAATACATCTACCTGCAATATACCTTAATTTTCCTTGTCCTGGATCTGATACAAGTATGGAAGGTGCGTATGCAACTTGTGTGGTACTGAAAATGTCAGTAGTATATTTGTCCAAAACAATTTCACAAATTCTGTCAAAAATCTTTCCAAATGCAAAAAAAAGCATTATCATTTGGAACAGAATTCAAGAAATTTTCAAGAATTTGGATGCATTCCTGAGACACTGAAAACTGGTAAACTTCAGAATAATATTCAGTCCATGTCTTTGAATCTGGTTTTCTGACCTCTATATTACCACATACTTTATTTAAGATACTTTGAATTTTTTGGTACAATATCTCAAAAAATGTATTCAACTCTTGCAGTGGCTTTTTGAAGATTTCTGTTAGTGTTACGTTTAATCTCATTTGCTCAGGTGTTATTGCATTTTCTGGGATAAGTTGTTTCATTTCTGTATGGTCAACATGATGCTCTAAAATGTCAGAGTCAACTGTGGTTAACCTATGTTCTTGGTCACTACAGGAAGCAGGTGTGTCTTCCCCAACGGACAACATTTCATCAACTTCTAAAATTTCTCCATCAGAAAAGTCAGAGTTATCAGAATCAGAACCTGTTTCATAATCAAAGTCAACACTGAGGTTCTCTAATAAAGAAACAGAATGTCTACAGCATTCTAAACTTGAATCAAACTGTACGAAACTTTTATTATAGAATTCGTAAATGCAAGAACTATGTCAAATCACAGAGTTGGAATTGAAACTGATAACCCTTAGTCCCTTTTTATTTCTGATCCTCCCCATTGCCACACCTAACTGACCTGGTGCAAAAATATTTGATGCATCAACTTCAACTCTATGTAAAGTCAATCCTTGTGCCTTGTGAATGGAAATGCTGAACGACAGAATGAGTGGAATTTGATGCCTTGTGGCTACAATCTTTTTATCGATGGTACTGTATACAGTAAAATTTTCTCTTCCCAAGCAAACTAAATTATTTTCAAAATCAACTGTCACAGTCTTCTTTCATTGCCACAACCTTTCCCTGTAAACCATTTACTAGTGCTGAGCTTAAGTTTTTGACCAGCATAACTGGACAGCCAATTTTCAAGTGTAACACTTTTGGAACACACAATTTATTGCACCGATTATTGTCACCCTCGTCTATTGACTGATAACACTTTGATACACCATCCATTTCCATAAGTTTGCACGCATTGTATATTTCACAATCAAAGTTCCATCCACAAAGTCTTATTGGGTCATCTCCAGGAGGGAGAGGTCTCTGCAGCCTCAATATCAGGTTTTTGGTATCTTCAGGGATTTCTCCCTTTGAAACATCATTGATAGCCTTTATGAAATCTAATCCATCTTGTCTTATGACCTCATCAATGACAATTGTATGCCCAAATACCATTGCAAAAATGGTAGATTTGAAACAGTATTCACCCGAATCACATGTCAAGGGTCAGGTACAGGCGGAAGCTGAAAAAAGTCCCCACTTGCAATAACTTGTATACCTCCAAAATATAAATCTGAATTTTTAATCATTCTACATACATGTTCAATTTGTTCGAAAAGTTTCAATGAAAACATAGAAATTTCATCAATTATCAAACAGTCTGCTTTCAAAATATTTTGTTTATGTGAATCAAAATGTTCATCAGTGAGAAGTTTTCTACATAGTTCATCACTGTCATATCTACCATCACCAATCCCTGACCAGGAATGCACTGTGCATCCTTTCACATTTAGTGCTGCAATGCCTGTTGTGCCATTTACACTGACATTTTTACCTGCTGCAGACAATTTCATTTGTATTTCCTTAACCACAAAACTTTTGTCTGTCCCACTTTGGCCTAACAAAATGATATTGTGGCCCTCTACAGCCTTTTCAACAAGCAAATAATTGTGCTTTATTCATTTTACATTCAAACACAACATACAGTGCTTAAACACGTGAAGTTTACCAAAATAAAATAGCTTTCATGTACAAAGAGTAAACTGTTACATAACCAAATCCAATCACCTACCTCACATGGTTGGTTAAATGCAGTTAGCTATACAGGTCACAGCATGTATACATTTTGAATACAATTTTGTGTATGGATATGTAAACTGGTGACATATAATTACACAAGAATTAACCAAGTTAATCCTTTTGTTTACTTGACAGTGTAAATCATATACGAGATTCAATTTTGTGTTTGGGTATGCAAATTAGTGACAAATAACTACACAAAAACTAAGAAAGTTAATCAGTGAGTTTTCTTGACTGTAAATCCTATACGAGATTCAGTTTTGTGTTTTGGTATGTAAATTATGACAAATAATTACACATGAACTAACCAAGTAAATCCTTTTGTTTTCTTGACAGTGAAAATCCTATATAAGATTGATAGAATTTAACATAAAGTGAAATGTTCACAAAGCATTCTTCAACATTTGGTAGATAAGATGTCAGTTGAAATCAGGCTAATTACTTAACTATTGATTAAATAAGTATACAATTTTTAAAAAAAATCTTTCCTCAAGCACAACCAGAGATCACCTGTATAGCTATTCAGAAGGCCCCAAGAAAAAATTCAGTGTAATTAATATGTCAAGATATTTGTTAAATATTTTCCCGGCAAATGTCACAGTCTTGAGTACATGTAACGATCCGAAAAGCGAAACGACTTGACGGAAAATACAGTGGATATTCCGATTGCATATTTGCCGGGTTAAGCCGAGATTTAGCGATTGAAAGCGATGTTTGAAAAGAGTCATTGAACGAAAGAACCAATCACTGAAGCAATCACGATCAAATCGCATTCACTCCGAAGTAGACCGGAAGTTGACTATTGGAACGTTCACAAGAGTGTGGAAGACGCGAAACAATGGATAAACTTTTCGCAAAATTGGCCCTTCAGAATCAGTAAGGTTACTTAACTGGTAATGGATGTAAGGTGTGGAGTGTCTTCGTTATATTGGTGTTCGTTGTGTGTAACTGAATGCACAGATAGTATCGGAAAATTATATCGGAGTCATCGAGGGGTCAGATTGTGACCGGCGAGAGTTAGTTACCTTGTGTTAATTGGTGAGTGTGCACATATAGTTTACCCCGGAATCAAGTGCCTGTGCCTAAGATGTAAAGTATGAAGTTTCCGAATAAACGTAACTGTGACAGCAGTCAATCTATTCTTGTCATTATGTACAGGTTATGTATTATGGGGAGATGTGAAGCGGCGAATGAAAGAAAACTACGCGCTACTTCAATTCAATGCATTGTTGATGGAATACGTTCATTTGACGATAGAAAGGACGAAATTGGAATTATAAGGATTAAATGATCATGGTTGGGTATTTATCGATGTGTAAATTTTACCTAATCACTCACAAAGTAAACATAAAGTCCTTCGGTCTTTATTTACTTTGTGAGTGATTAGGTAAAATTTACACATCGATAAATACCCAACCATATAACTTTCATAAAAGTCATATTGTCCAGGGCAAGCTTGCAAACTGCCACAAGGCTAGGTTAAGTCCTAGATGTACAAATATTATGGTTCAAATATACTTGATAAGTTAAAACATATGTATTTATTCCTTATTTGTCAGACTTATTTTAAATAAAAAATATTTACATTATTATGTCTGTGCAAGACCTTGAGAATAACAACACGATAGAAATGTGATATGATAGATGAAGGAAACTGGTCATTAAGTAATGGAAGAATGCAATAACATAAACGCTAAACAAAGGTGCTGATATATGTAAAGTGGCAAGATTGCAGGGCAGAACATAAAGCATTATGAATAAAATGCAGCCTCTATTTCGCTTGAAAACTAGAGTTTGACTGAGTCGAATCTGAACTTGTCCCAGGAGTCAGGGATTTGTAAATCCCAGCATATGTTAAATTTCATCGCTAAAGTTGCAAGGGCTCTAAAATTATACAACAGAGAGGAAAGCATTATGGAAGGTTATGGAAAACTTACAATACTTACCTGTGACTTTGTTCTTGAATACAGGACCAACAATTTGGTATACAACACACTTTCTAATGATGATGTGCAAGTATATGTTTCATCCCTTAATCTCTAATGACTTTAAGGTCATAGAGATGAAACGAAAATGTGAAAGAAAAGTTAAATACTGAGTAGTGACCTAGAAGACTGTACCCCAAATGCATTTTCAAAATGTACCAAGTTTCATTCCTTATCTCAAATGGCTCCAAAATTTTAGAGTGGAAAATAAAGTGACGGAAAACTTAAAAGAGCAATGATCTTGACAATAACATTAGGACTCACACTGTCGTACATGGCATATCCTTTTATATTGGGACTTGAAAACTTTTTCTTTCTGACCCACTGGTCCACAGGACCTTATATCGTTGCTTACAATTTACTATAAATTATATATATATATATATATATATATATATATATATATATATATATATATATATATACAGAACTATACTTTATAACCCAAGTGAGGACATTTTTACTGTGACCTATTTAAAAATCACCTCTGATAGCTCAGGCTACACTTCTTTTAGCCTAATAACTTCAGCCCAATTTACATGCACGGAAAAATGTCGGCTCACAGATCACAAACGGTTACTGAAAACACCGACATATGTTTAAAAACCCAAAATACACAAGAAAACATGCAAATAGTACATGTTATCTATCTATCTATCTATCTATCTATCTATCTATCTATCTATCTATCTATATATATATATATATAATTTACATGCACGGAAAAATGTCGGCTCACAGATCACAAACGGTTACTGAAAACACCGACATATGTTTAAAAACCCAAAATACACAAGAAAACATGCAAATAGTACATGTTATCTATCTATCTATCTATCTATCTATCTATCTATCTATATAGATAGATAGATAGATAGATAGATAGTATGCTGTATCATTGCTATACCATGAGATGTATAGATTTTTCATTGAAAGGAATCGAGGCTTGCCTGGTTTCCTTGTAATGAAAAAGTTATACGATTGGTATATAACTGACACAGTGTATATACTATACATATATTCTATTTGACGTTGCCACCACAATAACAATCCAGCATTTGTTTGGGCCTCCAATGTTGGCATTTAGTGGTGACTTCAATAATGCATGCACCCTTCATCAAAGCATGCTGCCTACAATCTTCAATAAAAACAACTCACCTTTCATCAAAGGAATTCAGCAACAAACTTAAACAGAAGCAACAGAATCTTATTTATTGTTGCATTTTCCAAACTGATTGGAAAACTGTTATTGTGCTGTGAAAGTTTCAGCTTATAATCATTACCAATGGTGGCATAAAATGCGAGTTTTAAATCTTATAAAACCGTAAGTATCTGGCCGTCTTGTTCAATGAAGTTGGAACATCTTGCAAATATGTTAAACTTTATCATTAGTTCACATATTTTCATTTCCCTATGAATAAGCTCATCCCCTTGGTAACCCGGCAATATGATAACTGTCTCCAGCTGACCAAAATCTAGACCAACTGAAGTACATGTACATGTAGTATGTCAACTAACTATACAGCCGAGTACTACTGGTGACAATTAATATCACAGTGAACTGTTTAGCGACGTGTTTGTTGACAACGGGTCATAGATCAAACGAAGACTAGCATATTTTTATGTGTTGTGTTTTAACGGGATGCGAATGATATATAAATTTTTTATCATGTGATCCAAACTCAAAATCATGGATTTTTCTGTATATACATGTACAGTAATTAATCTATTATGTATTCTACTACACAAATGTAAGTTGTCAATATACAAGTGTATTTCAGAACAGTGATACCTTTGATAAATCAAAATTCCCACTGTTTATTTTCTCTCAGTGAAAATCCTACTCGCTGACAACAGGTAACCTTTTATAAATTTCACTTGTATGCAAAATTTGATTATTTTTAGCCCCCTCCCCCCAACACTTATCTCAACATCTGCTTAAATCGACAATATTACCTTGGTCTTGAGCATGTCGAGATAAATGGGTAGTACTGTTTTATGATACTGGTGACATTTTTTGAAAATTGGTAACAAAATACTAAGGTTGGCGATTATTTTTGTGACAACTTTTTTAAAACCCATCATCATCCCTGCATTGGTAACATTTCCCTTAAAATAACTAGATGATACATTTTTTTAATTTGCACAGCAACTTCAGCTGTCTCTCCACTGTTAGATGTGTTCTCTGACTCTGGAATCCATATCCCATAGGTGATAAGAAGTTTACTTTTTGCACTTTGAAGCATTGATCAGGCCATTTTTGTTTCCTTGCAACAGAAAGCTATCTGCTGTCAGGAAATATTTTTATAGTGTTCAATAACTGCAACCAAAATTAAGTGGCATGAATAGAAACATATGTTCATCTGAAAAATAATACTGAAAAAAAATAATACTGACAAATAATATGTCACGCATCTTGCTATATATTTTTCTATCTATTGATAGAATACATATTTGTTTGGTCTTCCTGTCAACCTGTCACTTCATTATCATGCATGTAAACCATTTACGTGATTAGTCAGATACTGCTGGGGATCAATTAAACATGGTTAGGTCAACTGAAAAGAATAAATGATCAACAATGCATCAGGAGCGAGAGAGACAAGGAGAGGGGGGGGGGTAGGTGGCATGAATATCAAAATCCCATAGATGCCATTTCTTTAATGAGCATGACATAGTTTTCTTACCTTGAATAAGAAATATGATCAAAGGGACGACAATAATGGCTTGCAGTCAATTAAAAACATTAAATAATTGGTAACAAAATTGTTTAAATCAAAGTTTAATGTGCTTCTTCGTCTTACTATTAAAACAATTAAGAATCATAATTTGGGTGTGTACTCCGAAATATAAACATAAAACGTAAATACTTGCGTATTTCAGTTTTAGAGCGTATTTCGGTTTGCTGTAGTATTCACATACGCTCCTGTTTGTACCCCAATATCGATTTTAAAAACAAGAAGCATAAAGGATATAATAAATGCCATAACATGTAATCATTTCATTCATCAATTTATAATTTCTAAACTGATTGTCATCAGGGTCTCTCAAATATTGTAAACTTGTTGGCATTTAGAGTCAAACAGGAGTTTCGTTATTAACACGATAAAGTTTGCATGAGTCAGTCCATTTTCAAGCCATAGATATGATGTAGCTCACTGTCTTTCATTATCTAAATAAGTCCATAAAATTTGGAGCTACGTCTCTTTGAACACATGTATTAAAAGAGTTCCTTTTTTTATTGTTCAATATTTTTAGGAATATAAAAAACCCAGACATTGCCAATACTAGATGCAGAATACACAGGTTTTACTGAAATGGACTGTTTTGGAAACCAGAAAAGGACAGCGAGTTGTTAAGTACTGATTATGGTACCCTTACTTCGTGGATCCCAATGAGGTTACAACATTGTTGCTAGTTTACATCGAATGCTTCCAATTGGTTTGAAACATCAATAAGTTGACTGTGTTACGGATGTCTTGGCGAGAATAAGAATTATAAATTGATGAATGAAATGACTAACTTTTGTTTAACTCTTATATCTTTGATGCTTTTTGTTTCTATAATTGGCCCAGGGATACAAACAAACATGAAGGTGTGCGAATACTATAGTAACCCAGTCGCAAAAAAATGTAGACATTTTATAAATATTTTCTGACAATGAATAAATTAAGTAGATATAGCTGAACAATGTCTAAGGTGATTTTAGTAGTTTCCTGCAATATTCTAAAGCAAGCATTAAAATTCACATTGAGGGCAAGAACTATGGCAGGTCGAAGATACAATATCCATGTCCCACAATACAGTCACTTGATTCATGGGGAAACTAATGATAACACCCTACCCAATTAGTTTCCCCCCAGAATCAAGTGCCTGTGTCCTACAATGAGAGATGCCTACCTTGATATAGCCACTTCAACAGTTTTTTTCTGCTACGCCCATAATTTCAATGGTTTCCTTTGAAATCTTCATGCATACAAAATTAATTTGTACCCAATGCGCCTGTGAGTCAACATTTTGGCAGACACCTTTACTTCATGATCAAACTTTAAAAAATTCGTTAAAAATTTAGACATTTATGTATTTTAAAAAGGATTTCAGATTTTGGACATCTTAAGACATGAACTTTCCAAATATATATGTTTTATAAGTGTTCTATAACATTTTGAAAATTGTGTTGAACTATCTACCTTATATTTATGTTGTATGGGTCAAGGTTTTAGCACTTAAATAAACGGGGGCCGGGAAACATGTTACACAACGCCGTTTATTTAGGCAGTAAGATGTC
This sequence comes from Megalonaias nervosa, assembly GCA_016617855.1. NCBI lineage: Eukaryota > Metazoa > Mollusca > Bivalvia > Unionida > Unionidae > Megalonaias > Megalonaias nervosa. Next base: position 16,602 of record JAECUM010051911.1, on the reverse strand, counting down.
GATCTAAACAACATAAAATCAGGTTAGACGTCTCACACACAGGGGCTGATATCGTTGCTCACAATTTACCTGTCATACATGTACTATATATTTGTACTATATATTATATAGGGGTGCACAGAAACACCGAAACGCGCAGAAACACCGGAAAGCAATGAAGACACAGAAACGCACTTCATTTATATCATATATAGCATAGTGTATCTTGGTTGCCTATGTATAATTCATAACTTTGAAATTTAATATTAGTTATATAATAAATTAATATGTGCTTTCTTTACTGCAAGTGATACAACATTAAACTAAAGCTGGAAATTGCACATTTTGACGACAGTTTTGAAAGTAAATAAATTTAATATTAACAGCAAATATTGCAATGTATGCAAGAGTTTAATGCATAAGCTATTAATAATAAACACATTAATAATGATTTGTTAAACTGATTATTATATTGTGGTTATTAATAATTATAATTTTCTTATTTATGTTTCGGGATGTGTGAGATTTGCACGAACTAGCTGTATAGTTTAAGTGTAACTATCATAAATTATGCGCGGATAATTATTTTAATGGTCTTTATGCATAGAAACATGTGAGAATGGGGTGTCAAATAATTTCCATACTTACTTTGGTATTTATATCACAGCAAAAAAAGAAAAGAAAAAAAAAAAATTGCGCACGATTTAGAATAGACACGTCTGCCATATCGATTTCTGTTACTGGTGCATACTACAAATGTACTAGCTAATAATACATAGTATACTGCTGGTTGGCTAATGTATGCTTTCAAGCATATCGACAGTCTTTCGTTAAACGTTTTTTAAAATCTATTCTGCTATTGGAAGAAGAGTTTGGGATACCAGATAGTTGCAGCAATGGGTTTAATACACAAAGAAAACTTTTAGAACATATTTCAAAATGTATTACATAAGTAAGGCAACTCTGATGTGCCCACTCGGGAAGCAAATGAGCAACAACAGAAATAAACACATCCCAAGTTATATCAATTAAACTAAAGGCGATGAGTGCCGTTTACTCGTGGACCTGGGTTCCAATCTCCGCAGGGTAAGAATTCAAAATTTTCTAACCTGTAATATAGTATTATTTCTATTAAATGTTAATTCTGCCTAGTATTATCAAGCATTCTCCTGTAGAGTCCATGGATATCACTTTCTGCTGTGTTTGGAGTATGTTTGTAATTCTCTCTGTCTCTGTCTCTGTCTCTCTCTCTCTCTCTCTCTCGAGAGTGTGTGTGTGTGTGTGTGTGTGTGCTGGTCTGAGTATGATAATGACTTGTTAGATTAATAAGAATTAACCTTTATCATGAATATTGTACTATATACCAATAGTGTCCAATAAAACTTACGTGCTAAAATGGGTCTTCCAAGTGGTAATAGAAATGACATTATGATAAATCCATTATTATTTTAACTATCTTCCGCTAATCGCATAAATTCAACCTTTAGAAATCAGCCAGCATTCATTTTTACCATCATGCATTGAAGAAAAGATTATATAATCAGTAGCCGTTGGCTATCATTGGAGTTCAATACAATATCATGCGTATTTAATCCAATAATCATGTGAGCGGTGTATTAATTATAATAAAGAAACTGAAAACGTAATGAAAATGGTGGTGCATTTTACAAGTCATCTTCAAATGCACAGGATTTGCTGAGGAATGTTAGTAATCTTAAAGACCAAGAATTAAGTTATTGCTGAGACATATCAATACACTTCCTACAGTACCATTTACAAGAATCTGAGCACTGAATGGTATCGTTTTACATTCTGATTTAGACGTACCACAGGGAAATTCAGCCATCTATACTGATTCACTAAAGAACATAGCCAACTTACCAAAGATTTGCAGTTTTGGCATTTTTATACGAAGATACATGCCATTGTCATCAATTCATATTCTGAAATAGCACATGCATATGCCCAGAGTGCAACAATAAACATGCCAATGCGGTCATATTATCCGCCGTAACTGCATCTGGATATGTCATCAGAACTGTAGGATTTTATTGTGTATGAGTGAGGTGTGAGATGTCATCAGAACCGTGCACTAGATTTGTAGAGGGTAGAGGTGTGACGCCTTCGTAATCGATATAGAAAATGTAACTACTAAGGACCCATATAGTTTCTTCACTTTTGAACTGACAGGTGGACCTGATCAAATATATCGCACGGGTCTCGAAACTACATTAACGTGTATCACACGATAATTTAGCAAGCAAAATAATCATATAAAATACCTAAAAGAAAATCTCCTATTGAGAAAGCTCCACTTTCCGCCAATTATTTCAAAGAAGAGTATGAAAAGCCGTGCATATATACCATGTACTAATTTGAAATGTTACAGCAGGTCATAAAAATGTCAAAGATATGTTAGTCAGACCAATAGCACTAGCAGATCTCACAGCGGGCTTTGAACAAACAGAGAAAAGAAATAGTGGAGTGTGCTGAGGATATTAATAAAGCAACATAAAGAACTGTAAAACAAACAATGAAAGTCGCTGAAACCAATGAACGGATGACTAGAACATAATGAAGAGCTGGCCCAATCAAGAAGGCTCCATTACAATTATCACAAATATATAAACAATTAGCGGACATACAAGAGGATATGGGGAGGCACTTGCATCACTTCCATAACAAGAACCAGAGTACAAATCAAATCAAATCATCAACACCTACTCAAAGATTTAATAAAGATTCACGACAGAAATCTTTAATAATCGCTTAGGGTGTGTCGCTAATATACCTGAACCAAGGCAATTAGAAGAATATATATTAGCGCATGCAATACCAGCATATCCGCGACCGAGTAATATCTACAGTAGATGACCTAAATGGGTATTCAAGGAGTGGACGTGATTAAAATGATCAAATCTTACTAATCCTATGTGAACAACATTGTCTAACATTTTTAAGGTTTATATAATATCGGGTCCAGAAAGTGTTCAACAAGATTGGGAAATATTTAAGCGTACGTTCCAAAACCAACGGCAAAGAATTTATGCGGGTTCGTGAGACAAACAAGAAGAGAATGCACCTCCTACGGAAGCAGAGAAACACGAGGAAGGTCTTAGTGGTCGTGCACGCAAACCTTTAATGAGGCCGCATCTATCTATCAGCAATTGTTCACCAGTGACATCATGGACAAGAAAACAATTTCTCACGTTGATGCATCAGCTTGTTAAAGACATCAATACCGATGAATTTTAATAAAACACGTGGTTCGATGCAACGTGTCGCTGTAAACACAACCCAGAGGGTTACCTCGATGATCACAATCTCAGCGAAACAGGAATTCGGTTTGACGTTTTCAGCACTTGCTACCGCTGGGTAATCGCGCACACTTGAAATCGCAATAAAAATAATTGAGAGTTTATTATAGTTGGCCTAATACAAATTACAATCGTTTTGTTATCTTGCTACAAATATCTTATTGTGTTTTCATCAGACAGTGGTGCCACCTGGAATAATATTGAACTCCCTGTAAGCGCGTACGACATACTGCAGAAACAATCAATGAAGAAATTCGACGGAAAATCACATTGTTGACCGATAAAAACTAAAATTTCTATGCGTGCCCATGAGCCCATACTCTGTTCCGTCATTGTAATAGATTTCAGCACCATACGCCATTTGATATCAAACGGTCGTCATTAAGATCAGTTGTATTCTGGCCTGACGACATTGAAGAACACTAACGATGGTTTACGCATGGGATATCATACCGCGCTCGACATAGTCAAGATCACGTCAACGATTAAATCAAATTAACTTGTGATGCTATTAATGGTAGTCATGAAAGCGAAGTTTCCTCAAGTGTGGCCTCCAAGGTTATTTACTGTTTGAGTTTGCAGCAACTGTGGAACCGGGTGATCTGATATAAATAACTCCCGTGAGGCCTGTTTATCTTTCATGTCATAATAATCAGCTGACACATATTCGCTTTATTCTTCTGGATCAAGACAGGCACATTGTAAGATCTTCGGAGTGAAAGTTTGACGATACAACTGTACATTAGAGATAGACCTGTTATTTAAAATAATAACAGGAAAATCCGTTTACGCGACATATTACGGAACTGGTCTCAGTGATGTTGTTCCTGGATAGCTCACAGGCGCACCTAAAGGTACTTGCCGCCTAATCATTGCATGCTGAATCAATCGCTAAACATGTTGCAATACAAGTCGCTGATAGCATCAAAAATGTTGCTGAGGATCGGTTGAAACAATCTGGGGATGCGAGTGGTTCAATCGATCTGAGATCGACTACAACGACTAGTGACCAGAGCACCATCGCAATCGCTTGAACCAAAGGTAATTACATTTCCATCAAAAGAAATAATACCGGCTGCTGTTGGTAAAATTATTAAAGAAAGACGCTCAACAACTACTGTCAGATCCAGTTATTGCAAATCTGGCAATAGGAAGTGGATTCAGCTTGTGGACGGCTAAATTGCTACGCGAAAAGGTATTAGACGAAATCAATAATGTATTAACAGCGACTCTATTCAAAGATACATCTGATCCCACATTTGATATGGGCATACCTGTGTTGGTTGATCGAAGCAAACGAGATTTTCAGTATTATTCATACCCGGCTAGTGTCCCTGATCACCAAAAAAATAAAAAATTACAAGTGCAGGACACATCTATGTGGGTTTTTTTTCACCCATATGAGGATTTTCTTGGAAATTTTGGGGTCAAATATACATTCATATTAGCCCGTAAGAACAACTCCAACGAAGCAATTTGGCATGGCACTGGTATCGCTGAAAGTAGAGTTGTGTTAGAAACAATAACATTGCCAATGCCTGTGTTATCCCCTTCAGTGACAACAGCAGATCGTATGTTGTCGTTTATGCAGTCTGGAAACGCTTCTACGGTGTCATATCTCGCGCATACAACAGACTGTCACTCATCAAGTAATACTGTAGGGACATTTCACATGACAAATAAGTACTCAGCATCATCTTATTGCGCCAAAATATGTGTTCATGGTGTTTCAAACTACACATAAAAATAATGAGCAAACCCGTAGTAAGATCATATTGAAAACTTCGAAGTGACTGAGGTTTCTTTGCGGTCAAGTGGTCATTAGGAACATTCTGAAGAGGATTGCTCGACTAAACCGAAGCCAATCATATTACCTGTGCATAACATAATCTGCGGTCGTATATGGATCGGAATCAAAACGTTGACACTGGTTTACAAATTTCCCAACTCAACCTTATTACACTGTACTAGCTTTAATGTTTTTCACTGAAACACATGGAGTTGTTCAGATATTCGTTGTCGACATGTATTTTCATGTACGTGCAGGTAATAATGGTGGCGGTTATCGATGTTATGCCGTGATTCTTTATGACAAGACTCTGTTGTTGGAGAATGCGAGTTGTCGAATGAGGGTCATTGATGTACCTGTGGAAAATAGAGTAACTGAACCTGTTAAGTCTTTATATAACAATATCATATCGTGAAGTAAAGGTCGGCCTACACTTTAGTGAAAATCAGGAAAAATAACAAAATGCAATAAAGAAAAGCAATTGTCGGGTGACATTGAAACTTTCTCATGCAAAATTAGCTGGAATTGTTCCAGTGTGATTGACCCAAACACAATTTAACCAGCTTAATGCGGCCAAATGAAATAACATCTCGGTAGCATTAATATTATGCAACTCAAAGGTGATGCAATAGCACAAGACGGGTAGAATATTTCCATTCAATGCATCAATTTCAGCATTGTTAGCAGCAGCGGCTCGAACGGTTGCACGAGAAGCGGTACTAGCGATTGTCGGAACAACACCAGGGATGGCTTTGGAAAAGGCGGTTGGAGGTAACAGCTCTGGTGGTGGACATGGAAAACCAATAAAAAGGGGAAAAGCTTCGATTACCACGTACAAGTTGTCGAATATCATCAGGCAGAGGTCTTCGATTACGCAGAATTCCCAATGTACATTAGCCAGTCATCATTTACTCGTGGTGGTAGAGTCAGTCAAGCAATTTTGCGATGTCTTTATGCGAAATGAACTTGCATTGATGGCATAAGGCACGCGTTAAACCGGCATAGTTAACCTGGATTTGACAACACGACCTGGTACTCACTGAATTGAATATGTGGTGATAGTTAATAATTTGTTCAATTTCGACTCATATGGTCTTGCACCACCATTTAAAGTTGTTAATTATATAACTTGGGGTGCTAGCAACCTCCACATGCCACTGTTTTAATCGACTATACCAATGCAAACTCGGTTGGACGGACCCATATGTAGTCATCTTGCTGTTGAAGCAATATATGGACTGGCGCGAAGCAACGCTTCCTCCACACCAACCCATAAACACTTTTGATTTAACCTTACAATATGTTTAATATTATACAAAATGTATATTTACTTGTACCGATGTTACTCTATTAGACGCGGTGCTGACGTGGATGTCAGCAGGTTTGCCACCAAAGCTGAGTTTACTAGTCCGGTTGTTGTTGGTGCCGACCCAAGTCAGATTGTGATTTTTCAAGATCAAACTGGTAAATTACAAACATCAAACGTCGACATTCATTATAGTATTATTATGAGTTTGAGAGGCGCTGTTGCACACAATCTGGTCGCGGTTAGTGAAAACGGAGCACTCAGAGACTTGTATTTCATTTGCTTGTATTAAAGACTGTCGACTATTGTGTAACGTTGTCATAAAATGACTATCTGATCTGTGATCGGGGGAAGTGACTGGCCTAAATAAGGTCCCCAGTGACTTTTGTCAAGTTCATATTTTGCTTTAAATTTCGTACCTGAACTCGTTATAATGCGTGTTGTGTATATTAATTTGTATTGTGTGATTGACCTGTGTCCATAATTGAGGACAGGAGTTGTTGCCTACATGACTAATGTTAAATTTTGCAAAATTTTTACTTGGGTTTGAGTTCTAGATACAGCCTTGATTCTGACCTTGGAAGATTCTTAAAACGAATTTGTTCACAGTTTGATGGAAATTTCCGTTAAGATGACATATTTTCAGGAAGTGGTAATTGCAACATAGATATAGTGGGTAGGTGTATAAGCTATTTACATCAGAATTGCTCATTCCTATCTTAACATCTAGTGGAAACAATGTTGTTGTGTTCAGTTAAACTTTCAGAGGATTTATTTATTTAAATTATTCAGTGGAATTACAAGTGCTCATTAACACTTTTGGACTATATTATTGTGATACATCAAGACTTTTAGCACATCAACAATATTCCAGGCTCTTGGAACATCGGATTGGAATCCATCGGAACACCACTGGAATTCGTTTTAAAGACTATACTTTCGGACATGTGATAAAACATTTAGGACTATTCGGGATTTAGTTGACAATATTGTGAGGTCTTTTTATAAATTTTCACCTTGTATTGTATGGAAATAATTATTTGATGAATTTTACTAAACTTGCTGGTTTTCGCTCTTTTCTATTACTCAGGTTAAGACCATAGAGTCGGTACATGAGAGACTTCTTTCTTTTTTCGTTTCTTTGTTTGTTTTTAGTTCAGTTCCTCGCATTGTTAGTCCCAGTGCAATACAGTTTAGAAGATGGCAGATGCATCCAGGTGAGTACCACAAATATCAACTAAAGTAGGTCACTGTAATCTTATTTTTACCCTTCAGTACTTCCATTTTTATTCTGAGCCCATGTTGGTGCGAAACGAGACATTGCAGTCCCTCTTACTAAGGCTGCATTGGCGTAATCAGCAGTTAAGATCATTTGTTATAATTAATCTGCGTACATTACCTAAACCCTTTGTAAAGTCTCATCATACTTGGCATAAATGATTGCAATTAAAGAGAAAATTTGCTTTATGGTTTATGTTAAAGCTGTTTTCGTTTCTTATATTTCCTGAACGACTGGATATGTTTTTTTTATACTTTATGTTAACCATTATGAAGATAACGTACTCTCTCCCATTTGATCTTTGGACTACAGTCGTACAGAAAACTTGTATCAAGGTTTGAGGTCAAGTTTTTCTTCATTTGCTTTTATTTCCTAAACACCTTAATGACTTTTGTTCATTCATTGGATGAATTTTTACGAAGGTAAGTTGTAATGAGTCGAATTTTGAATGAGTATTGAACTTTAAAGTTGAATAAGTTGTGCATTAAAATTTTATTATAGTCAAGCCAGAAAAGTCTTTGTGAAGGGTCACTTCGACCTTTTCGCATGTCAGCTGTTAAACTTGAAAGGCCAGCATCTAGGGTTCAGTGAGAATTGGCCTGGGACATCGTAACGCTATCCTGGAAAGTACAATAGGGTTACCAACCATAACCGCATGAAAGGAATCTCATGCCAAATAATCTTTTTCAAAGGTTGAAGTTGATATGCAGCGTATTTCTCAGATTCTAGGCTGCCAAAATATGACGAAAGAAATGATTATCTTGGGGAGATTTTATGAACCGCTGCTTACGATTGGTCAGTTAAATTAAGGTGTACACCTTGGAAGTAATGTGAATTTAAAGGTAACGATCTTGGTCGAAATTCTTTAATCCGATTTTTTCTTGCGAGAAGACAAAGTTTGACTCCGGGGGAAACCTAAAGTATAGTGTTTTCCTCGTTAAACAAGTAAAGGGACCAGGTGGCTGTCTTGTAAGGAGAAACAGGCTTTAGTGCTAGGACGCACGATTGTGAAAAAATTAGCATTAAGGTATGCAGTTTTAATTTTCATGTAATTTTCTATTTAGTTTGTTTTGTTTCATGTAAATGTGTTTGATATGACTATGATCCATACTATGTATCGTTTATTCAATTTCATGGAAATATGTTGATATGCTAGAGATGTTATGCAATTTATTTCTTTAATTTTACAGTTACTAGTTCATTGATAGAATAAACGGATTGCATGCAATCCAAAATTTTCAGATGTGTAGGATTTCATAGGGTTATATGAATCAATTTCCTTTGTCTGTTAGGATGATACTGATTATCGTCAGTTAATGATAATTGCATATTTATATATGATTTTGTAATGTTAAAAGAATCTTGCAGGTTAGGGGTTACTCTGAGCTAGAATTTAGTGAATCTTATGCATCAGTAATCGAGTATGTATCTTATTGAGTGGAACTGACTAGGGGATATCTAATGAGTTATGTCGTAGCGTATGAAGATATATACAGCAATGTGTTTATATACAAAGCTCACGTGTTAATTTATGGTCAATCGCTGTGAAGCGAGAGCGATGATCTATCGAATTGGGTCAGACTGGGGTGTATATTACAGGGGGTCATTTGTAAGGAGCATTAACCGATAAGGTCACTTTATGTCAGAATTTATGCAGTGTCTGGATAGCTAGTTACGCTTCTGAGCAACGAAAGTGAGAGAATTTTATATACGTATAGGTGGTGATACATATAGAGATTTAGTGGTAATCTTGTTATTAAAGATCAGAGGAAGAACAAAGTATACAGGTGGAGGTGGTGAGACGTGGGATACACAGAGACAAGAGAGGAAGCGACGCTAGGTGATGTAAATCAGGCGTGGACATTGTGCTCTTTTCACCACTCGTTACCATGATGAACGAATCCGTAATTGAACACAGCTATTAAATTCCATTAATGTAAATCTGTTGAATTGAAGTTGCCACTTTCAGTTTATGTATTAATTAATTAAAATTTTTATAATTTTTTTTTTTTTTAAGGGGGCTCGTATCGTATTGTTTCTTCTCATTAGTCTCGCTCAGTTCTCGGTTTACTGCGTCAGGCCGTGTTTTATATTGTGCCAGGCGTTTTTCCCAACAATTTGCCCTTGTTTAGTTGCACACTGCCCTTTCATTTCTCACAAACTTAAACGTGTATTTTCTTTGCAAGGGATAAACCAAATGTGAAATGTTGGATTTGTCAAATTTTGCAAATCAACTACACCCTTAGAAGATTATGCTATAATAATAATAATAATAATAATAATAATAATAACAACAACAACAACAACAATTCAGAGTCAGATGTAGTGGCGGAGTCAGCAGCCTTTCTCTCTCCACGCCCACCCTAATAAAAGCAACTAGTTTGATGGCTAAAATTGTATTGGAAATGCATAAGTGCAGAAGCTGCCCTAAACTATTTTTCTAGATCCGCCTCTGCAATTCATTATCAAATGAGGTTCCTTCTTTAGACGGAGATACATGTTTAAAGTGCCCTTTTAAATGATAATTGCCATGCCCTTTTTGAATGATAATTACGCACCCTTTTTCAATGATAATTACCGTGCTCTTATTAGATCTTGATGGAAATACTTTTGAGACAGAAGGGTTAATTATTGCTTGAAGTGTGCAACAAAGTAAACATGTTTGCTACGCTTATGTGAGAAAATTACTTTAATCTCTTTTCACAACATGATCTGCAATCAGTACACAGGCTATGAACCCTTTACTTTTAATGGACTGGTTCAATACTTATAAAATTAATAATAAAAAATATTGGCTCATGATAGATTGGGGACGAAAATTAACTCTGCAATGACATAAAGGAGGAAACTTGAAAACATTGGCAGGTTAAAAGTGTAAACATTAATGAAACGAATGGAAGAAATATCATTTGCTTAAACAATTTAGGATGACAGCAGTATTTAAGTGTGTATAAATCCTGCAATATTCACTTGATTTCTGATTAAATCCAATTTTTGGAAAATCATGATTTCTAAAATACACGGAGTTCTTGTCTTTTCTTCACATCATCGGACAACAAAAAAATAAAGTGTCCTAAGACGACATGTGTATGATTGACAGGCAATATCAACACATACTTTTTGATTCAACGTGTGAAATCTTGAATTCTTGACGTAGGAAATGAAACTTCCAACTACCTGTGTAACTCAACACATAACATCTAAAACCTCGACATAGGAAATACAACTTTCAACCACCGCCGAGTAAATGAACATATAAAATCTAAAATCTCGATGTATAAAATTAATTTTTCAACACACATCAAAATTTCAACCACCGCTGTGTAATTCGAAAGATAAAATCTAAATACTCGACAACAAAATGAAATCTTCAACTACCGCTGTGTATTTCAACATATAAAATTGAAAAACTCGATATAAAATAGAATTTTCAGCACCAACAATTTGATTCAGCATGTGAAATTGAAATTCTTTGTATTATACTTTCTCTTTTGACCAACTTTTTACCCCTAGGGCGCCTCATCGAATGCAGCATGATTGCGAATGCAGAGTGTACGGCAGGCCTACTTCACCTTGAATTCGGCCTATTATTATTTGGGATTTCCCAAGACTTCAGACATCACATGACCCACGGGATGCTCAGGCTAACTCGTACGGGTTTAACTGGTACGGGTTAATTGAACAGCAACCGCTGAAATAACTTGACAAATTAAAAGACAGTATATTCAGAACTCACGGTACTAATTCTGTTTGCACAGTAATCCTATGCAAATACCATGATCTTGAAAGTCCAATAACTTTAAATTTCTGAATGCTCATGATCAAACCTATATTTATCGGTATAGACACAGCCATGTCATTGCAGGAAAACCATACGTGTTCCAGAATATTCCGGATCTATATGTGCTTGAAACGTGTGCTTTCAATTCCGCACCAAAAGGTCTGGTGCTAATTTTAGTAATGAGTGTTCCAAACTCAACACTGTTAACGGACTGAAATTGCACCAGTAAAACAATGTTTCTGTTTCTAAATAAGGCAGCGATGTCCTTATATGGCACATGAAGAAAAAAAACGAGGTTGTAAATTGAAGTAGTTATTTGTTGAACTAATATGGCGGCCAACCCAGAAGGAAATATGTGATAAATATTTTTCACATGTAATTCTACACTGGTAGGCAGAAATTATGTTATTAAATAAGTGGACTATTTAGTTTCTTTCTGCATATGTAACGAACATATTCACAGTTTTTAATAATAAGCTGAAAAAGTGCCAGGTGTGAATCCCATGAGGTTGATCTGTTGATACACACAGACTCATGTTAGTATCCCGTCCACGAAGAAATGGTACTAATCTTAGTACCACAGGCGAATGTAAAATACAAGACCATTATTACCACAAAGATAGTTAATATCACCGAATATCCTAGTCACGACACCAAATGTAAAATGGATGCGGTTCGTCACAAAATTTGTATTTAGTGCTTTATTTGGTTCCTACAGACTACATCTCTACAAGGCAAGTAAGTACCATCACAGGAGACTGACGTTTTATCAACAAAGTACGACGAAATTTCTGACAACATGAAATCACCTTATCAGTATTATCAATGAACTCAAGGAGTGCAAGCGTGACCTCAATCCTACGCTCGATTCGACTTTTCTCACGCGTCTTTTATCGCTTCAGAATCGAAAGAAGACTGAAAAACTACACATATCCAGGTTAATTCGCCGGATTGGATTCATGCGATGGTCATCCGAGAATTATGTGTTGGTACGTTACTGTCATTTGAATGGATATGTGTAGTTTTTCAGTCTTCTTGCAATTCTGAAGCGATAAAAGACGCGTGATAAAAGTCGAATCGAGCGGAGTGTTGTGGTCATGCTTGCACTCCTTGTGTTCATTGATAATACCATTAAGGTGATTTCATGTTGTCAGAAATTTCGTAGTACTTTATTGATAAAACGTCAGACTCATGTGGTACCATGCACTACGTGATAAAGAATGAATGAAGCTATCATAGTTATGTGAAATACACGATGGTTAAATGAAAGCAATTCTCAGATTACACGATTACATTTTACCCAATTCAAAAGCTACATACCTCAAAGGTTGTGATCTTTAAGATCGTCCTTATGAAATAAACTGAGCGAAAGCAACCGATGCGTCTTCCACTAGCACACAAAACTTTATGACCGTAAAGGGAAATGAGGCACAGAATAGAGCGTGATATTCATTCTAGCCAATCACGTGTCAAATCTATCCAATTCTGGGTATTCCTCTTACAATATCTGTTTAAGGAAATTAACTTAAAACTGAAGTTGCTACTTATTGTAAATAAGTATGGCCGGATCAGGTCAAGTGTTGGGGGGGGGGGGGTTGTTTCCAAAATTTCATGGTCCCGTTTCACGAGGCAACGTTTTAGTTATTTTTAAGCATAAGAGAATATTAGGCTATTTCATAAAATGTATACAAAGATATTCCTACGATTAGGAGACATCTGAGAAAGTTTTGCGTAAGCTAATCTATTATATGGGAGGTAGATAACTACTCGGTAAAATGTAATAGGGAACCCGCTAATCCGAGTTTCCTCTGATCCTTTCCAACCCATTTTTGATATCTGGACATTTATGTTGTGGTGTAGGGTCAGAGCCCTTTACCTATCGAAAAGTTGGAATTCTGCGATACCGTGCGGTATTGGCATACGCTAACCGCATACTAGCCGGTCTAGCAAATTAGAACATCTTACATCGAGCCATGCCTGCATGAAATCGATAGGACGGTGATTTGTTTTCTCAGAAATTGAGACTATAACATTCGTTGTCTTTAATGTTCTGACAGACGAGGCGAAACTACTGCGCTGATTTAAAACAGAGGACTCAGCTAGATGTATGGCTTTATAGCGGATAATCTGATGTAACCGTGCTTGTGCGATTTAGACACATAAGAGCTTTTTCTTTTTCCAATTTAATTAGACCCTAATACGGCTAATTCTACATGCTGACTTCCTGCACTATGATGATGATTTTGTATTTACGACTTGTTTGGGCATTCGGCTATGCACGTCGACTTTCCCAGTAGAGCCCACTTTGAAAGTTTTTTAAAATCCCTAATCTGAGTGATCATAGGGGTGGGCACTCTTGAACAGTCGGGTCTGCGCATACATTCCCACTGTCGATACGGTGTTAATCCCTGTCCCCAACACGCATTTCGGGGATTAAAGTATGCTCGTACCGCGCACTAATTATTTGCTCGTCGAGTAGGAACCGTGCTACGTACTCGACGCTTTAATGTCTGCACCGCACGCTACTGAATGTTTGTACTGCAACCCGCCAGCCAGAAAAAATTAAAAAAAATAAAAAAAACACGCCCGGAAGAGGAACGGAAGGAAACGGCCCGACAAGAGAGCCACAGATTGAATTTAGTGTACATAGTGTACATCTACTGACTGACTATTTAAATTTACGTCGCTTTCGCCCGGACGGGCATGTGCCACTGGTTCTGCCTGCAGTGCAGAATCGTGGGGGCAGGAACCAGAGCCACATCCCCCACGCGTTTATGCACTCGGGACCGCTGCGGTGGCCTAGTGGTTAGAGCATTCGCCTCGGATGCGGGAGATCGTGAGTTCGATCCCCGGCCGAGTGATACCAAAGACTTGCAAAAACGGTAGTAACAGCTGCCTCGCTTGGCGCTCAGCATTAAGAGGTTAGTGTTAGGACTAGTCGGCTTGGTGTCAGGATAATGTGACTGGGTGGAACATCATGCTACATGTCAGCGGCATGATGCCCCAGTGCGGGATATCACTATAAACTGCCACACTTCAGAGATCGTAGCGATATGACTGAAAAATTGTTAAAGCTACGTTAAAAATCCAAATCACACACACACATACACACACACACGCGCGCGCGCGTTTATGGACTCAGAGAGTGCTGGTAAATTAAGTCCTCAGGTCGTGGGACTATAAAGTCCCAAACGACCTGTGTGTATGGCTATCGTAAGTGGGAATAGACTCAACACACACTCATGTTAGTGTACATCTATAGTTCACCCTTTTTTATAAAGCATCCTAGCGGACATCAAAGAAAGCATCTCCTGAAGACCTTTTAGACATGCTGTTGAGTTAAACTTATAGTCTGATTGTGTTAACTGTACGGTGTCGGCGAATTCCAACTTTTCAATAGGGTTAGGCACCTGAAAGATACCTGTAAAGGATGGAGACGAAGATGAAGATGACAAGAACAACAACGCAGTTACATATTATACGCAACAAAGCATACCTGGAGATGAGTCCTTTATTATAAATTGAAAGCTAAAGGTGACATTTACGCAATCTTGTACATCGTCTACAACCTTACGAACTTGTTTGATATTCATTGCAATGCTAAGCATAAAGTTTTGATTGTATTTGAATTTCACTTTTGTTTCAATTGTTAAGATTCTAAAACCAAAGTCATTCGTGCTTTAACCCTCCTCTCCGTTTATCGGCTTTTCAACCTAGTATTACATGATATACCGTGTGTGTGTGTGTGTGTGTGTGATTTGAATTTTTAACGTAGTTTTCACAGTTTCTCAGTCATATCGCTAGTGTGGGAGTTTATGGTGATGTCTGGCATGCCGCATACATGTAGCGTCATGTCCCACCTAATCACATTATCTTGACACCAGGCGGACCAGTCCTAACACTAACGCCAAGCGAGACAGCTGCTTTTCACGAGGGATTTAAATACAGCATAAACCGTTACACTCACGACTCAAATGTAGTACAAACTGTCAGTGTTATCAATACTTTATTACACCTGGAATTTCAATACAGCATAAAACGTTACACTTATGACTAAAATGCAGTACAAACTGTCAGTATTATAAACACTGTATTACACGTGGGATTTAAATACAGCATCAACCGTTACACTTAGGATTAAAATGAAGTATATGCTGTTAATGTTATCAATACTTTAGTACACGTAATAATATTACCAGTCTGCGT
Source organism: Megalonaias nervosa (assembly GCA_016617855.1). Classification (NCBI taxonomy): domain Eukaryota; kingdom Metazoa; phylum Mollusca; class Bivalvia; order Unionida; family Unionidae; genus Megalonaias; species Megalonaias nervosa. The sequence continues at coordinate 945 of JAECUM010051911.1, read as the reverse complement.
TATCAATACTTACTAATATGTAGGACTTAAATACAGCATTAACCGTCTATGTTGCCTTGAATGCGATGGAAGCCTGGAATGCCGAAATCGGATTAAGTTGAAGTATATTTCTTTAACGAAACGAATAAAAATATACTAATATTGAAGAAATTGTTTAGATAGCTTCGTTGCGTTCAACATACTTATCATCTATTTAGCCGATTTCGGCATTCCCGGTTTCCATCAAAATTCCAAGCGACTAAAATGTAGGTCAACGGAACATGAAAACACGTATATTTGCTTATGTAAGAATTTGAATTTATTAAAAGGAATACATCAGAGATAGTAAAAAGCCTCGATGTGTGCTGCCAAGTATGTGAGAGATTCCTGAAAATGTGGCCTCTCTTTCCCTGTTAGTCGGCCGGGGAACACGTTACAAACCACCGATATTAAAGCAGTAAGAGGTCGCACCCAAAAACATAAGTATCAGGGGAGATGCCATACATTGTAGGACTAGATTTATATAAATTCGAATCCTGTGAATTTCACAATAATTATATAGATATAACAACATTCATAAATTTTACAAAAATCCAAATATATATTTTCTCTGCCACACTATGACTTCTACCTAACGATAGCTGAAGATATACAGTGGCGTCTTACCAAGGAACCGTATGTTGGGTGAATTATTAATTTCTATAGGTCATTATTTCTACCGAACTTTGACGATATACTCAACACACAATCCCAAGGTATTTCAGGTAACAAATTACGTGGTTTCGCTATGGTAAAATCAAACATGTCTAAGCAAGACCACTTTTGTTTAAGTCTGGGTAAAATCTGTTCATGTGTTTTGGTATATCGTCACCAAAGCATCTCTCTCTCTCTCTCTCTCTCTCTCTCTCTCTCTCTCTCTCTCTCCTTATGCCTGAAGAAACTACTCGGGGACGTTGGGTAACTGGA
>JAECUM010051910.1:0-29837 GCA_016617855.1 Megalonaias nervosa | reverse complement strand
CTACTAGGGTACCAGTCAGTCGTACCATATAGGGCATCACCCCTGATATATACTGGTGGAGGGTCCATGTACTGCCTGAACAATCACTAATGTATAGCATACACTAATGGCAGTCAACAACAAGGCACGTTTTCAAGAACATACTAGACAGAACATATTGATAAACTGCTCATATTTGATTCTAATTGTGTTAAATCATACAAAATTTACTCTGCTGCCTTTCTCCTTACAGAAGTATATACAGATAAAAATCAAGTAGTTTTGTTTTCCAAAATGTGTTGACCATCATTTCGGTAGATTGATGAGTTATAAAAGCAGAGATATGCCCAATATGTTTTAACTAAGTGTAAATTTTCTATTAACAAAATGACTAATAACTTTTGATGGTCAAAACTTTTAAAAAAAACTAAATTACTTGATTCTGTCTGGATATGGGGCCCCGAGTGGTCAAAAGAGCTCACCGTTACGGATTACTGCCATCTCATCTCTGTCTGCGTGGGTTCGAATCTCGGGTTCGGCCAATGTGGGTATGTGAGAAAGCTTACCAGTAACTTCCCGTGGGTGTGTGGTTCTTTCCGGGGTTTTCCAGGATTCTTCCTTCACCATTGATACTGACCACCATGTACAGCCTATCTTGTGCTGAAAAATTGCATTAAACCCTACCATAACAACAACTGTCTGGATATACTTCCACGAGGAAAAAGGCGTCATGTTAACTACAGTATGACCAAAGCAATTAGACAATGGAACATGTATGCAGCAGAAATTGTTTAGGAAATGTGTGTGTGTGTGTGTGTGTGTGTGTGTGTGTGTGTGTGTGTGTGTGTGTGTGTGCTTTGAATTTTTAATGTAACTTTAAAAACTTTTCAGTCACATCGCTATGATGTCTGCAGTGAGACAGTTTATAGCAATGTCTAGCACTGGGGCTTCATGCTACATACATGTAGCATCTTGTCCCACCCAGTCACAAAGCACTGGCCTTAGCAAACGTGCAATCCAATTTGGATCATTTTATCGGGCCCCCTGTAAACAAGGCATTTGAAAATAAACTTTCAAACAAGTTTTATATGATAGTGGACTTAAAAACTTTTATAACACTGAACTTAAAATCGGTCCAACCAGCCTAAGGCTGGCCCTGCAATCACATTATCCTGACACCAGGCCAACCAGTGCTAGCACTAACCTCTTAATGCTAAGTGCTAAGCTAGGCAGCTACTAGTACCATTTTTAAAAGTTTTTGGAATGATTTGGCCAGGGTTCGAACCCACAATCTCTCGCATCCAAGGCAGATGCTCTAACCACTAGGCCACTGGCACAGTTTGTTCAGGAAGTAAGACAATGACCACCCCTAATCCCACTATACATATCAGGGGCAACATCTTACATAGTAGGACTAGGGTACCAGTGTTATGTTGCTCAGATAGCAACATTAATACTATAGTAGTCCACCATTCAAGCATTAATTTCTAATTTCTAAAACAGTAATGCAGCCAGTGCCTCTAAAATTCAATTCTTTACTGACCACTTAACGGGGCCTTCAATGGACAACTACTTAATTCATGAACATCATTTAAGATTCAAATAAAGCTAATCATAATAATACATTAAATACTGCATAAGTAATAAAAACTATACACTATTCATTTAATTCTACAGAAAATATGGATAAGGAATCTCAAGGTAGAAACAATCATGTTGTTGTTTTGACTAGGTATGCCCTCCTTGCATACAGAGGCAGTGTTCTCAATAGATTTCCAAACTAAAGAGTCATTTGTCAGTTAATTCCAAATTCTCAAGGGCATTTTATAATGTGTGTCTTCTCAAAGGCTGTAATTTAAATCATTCCTAACACTATGCTGTATATGTTTAGATATTGCAGCTATATTAATGTGCTTTATACTTGAAAAATCATGGTCTGAAAAACATCAGATACTATAAAAGTATCATCCTACTTCATTTTGATGATGCACCATTTTGACCCCACGTCATAAACTCTCAGTTCTCAAGAGAATGAATCTCTCAATGACAAAAAAATTACTTGCTATAAAAATCCATTTCACTAATTATCCTGTTTTGAATCAGTAAAGTTCTCATCAAAGTCCTTTGTAACTATTTCGATGAGGCAAACCAACCTCTGCCTAAAACAGTCAGCTACTAAACATGTGATGGCAATGTGACAGACAGTGGACACCTACATCAGTAACACTGTTTAGAATACTGTAATGAATTCTCAAGTTCCATGCGCAGCTGTTGTAACCGATATTTTTCAGGTGGTTCTTTGTTACTGTAATATGCGCATATTTACAAGAAACAAATACTTTTATGATACATTTCATAGTTGTATCGGCATCCTTTACATTTGTTTTAGGGGCCCCGGGTGGCTGAGTGGTCTAAAGTGCTCACCATTTCGGATCACTGCCGTCTCTCCTCCATCCGCGTGGGTTTGAGTCTCAGGCTCGGCTAATGTGGATACATGAGAAAGCTTGCCAGTAGCGTCTCTTGGGTTGGTGGTTCTTCCCGGGGTTTTCCAGGGTTCTTCCTCCACCAGTTATACCGGCCGCCATGTATAGCCTATCTTGTGCTGAAAAATGGCGTTAAACCCTACAACAACAACAACAACAACAACAACATTTGTTATATATCAAGGTACTATGATCTTGGATGATGATAAAAGCAATTTTACTTTAAAACCAAATTTTCAATAATCCTGCAACAGAATCTTGATATTTAACTTAATCTGACCTATATAATTTAGTTCTTTTGAAGATAAAGGTAAGAATGATAATAAACTGAAATTAAACTCTTCTCCTGTAACTTTGTCTTTGTCTACAGTTATCTGCACGTTTCGAGAAATGAGTTATGATGGATACATATGCACATTGGTCATTCATTTTTTAAAACCGGGTCCTAAGCTAAATCTAATAAGCTTTATTTTGTACTAACAAGTAAGCCATTTTATTATAATACCATAATTTGCCCCAAATCTAATTAATTGTGCTTTCAAGACAAAATCTCTCCCCCCAATCAAAATCACGATGAATATAAGAAAACCTCTGGGAATGCTAAAACGAGTTTTTTTGTCGCATTTTCCCTGTAAATCTGAGTTGTCTATGTATTACTGTTGTTACTCTAAAACACTGTTTATTACTGGAGCATATATTACAACGGTGGCACAGGGAGTAGTAGACTTGTGTGAAGGTGCGAAGTGCGACAAATCTTAACTCGGGTAGTTTGGGAGCCATATATTTTTGGATGACGTCACCAAGATTTGTATGTGGGAACCATATATTTATGGCACAGGACAGTGTCATCTTCTGATGTCCAGTCTAGGCCAACTACTAACCATATGTTGATAATTAGCAGGGAAATAGCGCTTGTTTAAATCCATAGCTCTGTATCAATGTAACAAAACATCAGTGAAACAAATATTACAACATACTTATTTGCCCAAGAAAGCTGTTGTCAACACTATATGTTGATGTAAGCAATATGGTAGCTGTTAATTATAGTTGCAGCCTCGCAGCTGACTCATAGCCAGTTGCTGCTGCCATTCTTATATATGTATGGAATAGTCCTAATACAATACAGTTTGTTAGGGCTTTGTGTCAAGTGTAGAGGTATAAATAGCAATATACAGAGTTTTCCAAACTTGAGAATTAATTTTCAGTAGGAATATATGTAGCAGCAGAGAGGGTGAACAGACCACTTTGCTAGAGACCTTATTTTTGAAATCTAAAGGTTCCTACTAAGGCTAAAAAAAAAGTTTTTGGCTTAATAATAAAAACTCCTCTAATTGGCCAGATTTTTTCCGATTTTTTCACAATCTGGTCACTACGCATTGGTCGTTCACCCTCTCTGCTGCTATGAATTAAAAATCAAGGACCAAAGATTTTATCTAAAACTACACGATATCTTGATCTTGGATCATGTAAGTTTATCGTTATAAATCTAAACGGAACAGCATGTGCTTTAGAAAAGAAATTTTTAAATTTAATCATGTCCATGTCGCCTGAACACCAAGTATAATAAATATTTTGTAAAGTATAATTATCTACGCCATTAAACACAACCAAAATATTACAGTTATCTCTGATCACCTTAGGTATCTGCGTGTATCTCTGAGTAACATAAATCACGTCAGTATTTTTATGTCTACCTCGAGAAAATATTCTAGCTGGATTTGATTGTTTGTCCAGCATAACATCATCATACACTACTAAATTATTAATGAATCCATCTAGATCATCTACAGATGGTGCTTCATCAATATCTGTTATAAAATCAATAATATCGTTTCCGTCTTCGTCCAGTAGTTTTGCATTTTTATTAAAATCTTTAAGTACTTCATAGCATCGTTGATCATCTACAGATGGTGCTACTAAATACAGTTTGTTCCACTTGAGCCATCTCATTATTAAATTTAATAATAATTGCGTCTTTCCACTTCCAGATGGGCCTATTATAATCATTCTGATAGAATTTGGTAGCGCCGGGTGATGTTTTACTGGCTCTTGTTTTCGTGTCGCAGAAAAGTCAATTATATCCATATAATAAATAATATGAGTCTATATTGTGCTCGATGCAGAGCACCTACACCTACTACTGAATTAACGACAATAACAACAAAAAATAAAAGACGCGCACTTATAGGTAAATGTACAAAATGTGGCACCAAGAAATATAAATTTATTCCTCTTGAAACAAAGACAGGTGGTGATATCGCTGCTCTATTAGGAAAATTACCAGGAACTCCATGGGCTAAATACCCTGGTGAGAAACATTTACCCGGATATAATTACTGTGGTCCAGGAACTCGACTTGATATCCGACTTGACGAACGAGATCAACCAAAACCAGGAGATTATCCAATAAACGCAACTGATCAAGCGTGTCACGTTCATGATGTCGCGTATAAAAGTAAGGATTTGCAACAACGACATCTCGCAGATGTGAAATTGATTCACGCATCAAATTCTATACCTAATAAATCTCTCAGAGAAAAACTCGCTAGTTTTCTAATAAGATCTGCTATGAAAGGTAAACTAGTGCTAGGGGCTGGCAATTAAATTATATAACTATCATAATGGAATCTGTTTATTATTCCCCGAGAGGGTATTGGAGAGGTAAAGCAGCAATTAGTAAACTCGCCGAAGCAGCAAAAGTTTCACGTGATGTTGCTGCATCATGGTTAGCACGACAGGCACTATGGCAAATCTTCCTGAGTCCACCTAAAAGAATTCAGTACGCGCATTTCGATGTTAGCGTTCCTAATGAAGTTCATCAAGCAGATATTTTGTTTTTGCCACACGATACCATTAAAACACGTAGACGTCAATACACGTATAGATACGCGTTAACTGTCGTTGATGTTGCAAGTAGATACAAAGAAGCGGAGCCATTATCAACAAAGACAGCATCTGAAGTTGCATCTGCGGTTGAGCGCATTTATCAAAGTGGTGGTCTACGATGGCCACGGTTATTACAAGTTGATCCTGGTAAAGAATTTCTTGGAGCAGTATCATCGTTGATGAAGAAACATAACGTTAAAATCAGACGAGGACATACTGAAATTCATCGTGATCAGGCAATCGTTGAACGATTTAATAGAACACTTGCTGAGCGGTTATTTGGATACCAATATGCAAGGGAAATATCCGCTGACCTTAAGGATAGATCTCGTGAATGGGTTGCAAGATTACCGAGTGTGATAGCTGCGTTGAATAATGAAATTACTCGTGCAGCTTCCATGAAACCTTCTAATGCGATCAAAAAAAATATATACCAATACAACGACGTGAATCTTTCTCTCAACCAGTATTAGGTAATGTAACTGTAAGATATTTATATGAACCTGGCGAACTTGAAGGTGGGAAAAAAAGAGCAACCGATCCTATTTGGAGCGTTACTAAACATAAAATTTCTAGCGTGGTAAGATCCACTGGTAGACCTCCAATCTATAGACTAGATTCTACAGCCCCTCAACGTGGATTTGTACGTCAACAATTGCAAGTAATTCCTGAGGATACGCAATTACCACCAAGTTCAATTTTGTAAACATCCAGCACCTCGACGTCGATTAAACTCAAGACAGGTCAGCATCACATTATCACGTGTATGACCGAGATCACTATTAATTCTGTCTACGGTAAATTGTCTTGGATTAAAACATTGCCATGACATATTACAGTTGCAACTTGCGCAATGATTATTCTGTTGTTGTCTTAGTGTTATAATAAATTCAGCATCAAGATCAAAGTCACGCTTATTTTTTTGGTCACACTGCTTATAGCTGACTAATTTTTTATTGATATCGACATTGTTAGTGATTTCTTCAGTTATTCCGTAATCTACAATAACCCTACGCAGTTGCGATATTCTTCTGACTCGAGATACGGCGAGATAGACTAAATTCGACCATTCAATACGATCATCTACAATCCAGATTCTAGTATCAGTTATAGTTAATCCCTGCGACGAGTGAATTGTTATAGCGTATCCTAACGTCCATGGCGATTTATCCATGTTCAACGCGCTCTCAACAACATCAACAGCAACCAACACGATATCATTCAAGACAAGATTTTGTACTCGGACATTTTCAGTGTCTCCACCTGGAATTTAAACTTCTATATTTTGTCGTCGAGTATCTGCTGGGCGATTACACAAAGGTACGTGTAGATCCGGAAACTTTTCTTTATGTAATGTAAATAATTTCTTTTGCAGTTCATCACGAACTATTTTTCTACTGGCGACTATGAAATCAGCAGGCCTCCATAAAGTCCAAAATTCTTTCATAGGAGTTTCTGCAATTACTTTACGCAGAATCTCGCATTGTATTTGATCTGGCTGGAGTCTGATTAATCTTTTAAGTTCTTTCAGCGGTTCATCAATAGCTCTATGGTCATCATTTATTTCTTCGTAATAATCTACAAATGTTTTCAACCATTCATGTGGAGACTGTCCAACAAAGGGTGGTGGTTGACCATGATCGCCACACATAATCACAGCAGTATTCTTCAATAACAACCAAACAAGAAATGTTTTTAGTGTTTCTAACGACACCGTGCATCTCGCCCCATATAATATACTTACGTATATATTTTTCACCCATTCGCTCAGGAGTCCACGTGTCTCCGCACCATCTAAAGAAACTATGATATGTACATGATTTTACTCCTCGTTCTTTTATTTCTCTAGCAAGTTTATGTGTAGGTGTCAAAACAATTATATCGGAGTTATTATTCATAAATAAGTTAAACGCACGAGTTGTTTTACCTGAACCACCACACCCATTAAGATAAACGGTCTTATGTCTAGCCACAGAGTCGTACACAGATGCTGCAGATGACTTTGATATTTGATTATTATTTTTGTAATATATTTCCTTGAATTCAACGTTCTCAGATTCAGAATAACAAAGTATATTTTCTTGTTTTATCCTCCATGCCCCCCCCCCATCCACCATTACCGAGTTTTAATAAATCTTTATATTTTTTGTGTATATAAAATGAATCCGTAGCAACTCTGACAGCGTAACAAGGAAATCTGTTTATCATCGATAATAGATTTATCGAAACGTACGCTAGCATCGAAGATCTTAAATGAGTAAACTGCGGTGACTCACCATCAGTATAGCTCACAATGGTACCTAGTTTTGTTTCATCTGATAAATAAGCATTACATCGGCTTATAAATGTGTTTTTCTCCATCATATCAGCGATTATAAAATCGAGTTCAGCATCGTCCATAATCAATCTTGTACACGCATGTTTATGATCATGTGATCCTCCTTGAGTAAACTTACCGATTATTTTTCTGTCGAGATCTTTTGCAAGTTTCTCATTGTGTTTAGCATCAAATACATCAGGTTCTGGCAACCAAACTTGCTTCTGCACGCGGTATGATATAATCGCTTCAGTTACTCTCAACGATATTAAAAATCCAGCATCAAGCATATAGCGCAATAGTACTATCGGAACCCAACATTTTTCTGAAAAATGTCTTCCGAACCAAATATAAGTAATCGCATGGAGATCTTCTCTAAACTCGAATGATTCTACGTGAGCAAATCCTGTTAAGTCAAAATCTGGTAAGGGTCCGTTTATCGCAACCCTGGTCATGTCATGTGTAGGATGTCCGAATCTCTTAAAGTATTTAGAACATGTCTCCATATCCAAGAAAACTTCCAGGATAACACGCTATCATATCAACCGAGACAACATCACTATAATCGTATTTGGTGTTCCATAATCCACCGTGACCATATTCTATACAACTTTTCTTGACATCTTCAAGAAATTCCGATCGTGTCGTTTTCCATGAATTTTTCTCCTGAGCGAAATGAGCAGCGACTGACGGAACAGTAAAACAGTTATTCAGTAATTGTCTAACTATGACATCATCAGAGGTATATTTCAGCGCAAGATGTTCCATTTCTTCATGGAGAGATTCTGTACGATAAATATCACCGTTAGGTCGTACAAATTGGTCGTAATGATCATATTCCGAACTCTGAAATAACCAAACAGAAACAGGATTGGTTTTACTAATATTTTTAATAAAATCAAAGATATCACCGTCATAAAATTTAACCTTTCTATCTCGTGGAAATATTGTTACTGCAGCAGTCCATGCGTGCGCGTTATGATCAATAATATCTATCGAAGTCCCTCTGGATTCATATTTCGATTTGTACAAAATCTCTCCCGTTAACGTCTTTACTGTTATTGGAAATTTTAATAGCTTTCCCAGCTCAGCAACATCATTGATAGACGCTCCGGTATCTTTAACTGACTCTGCCCATGTATTTATTTTTTTACGTCTTAACTCCGTTAAACCATTACCACGTATCGCGTTTGTAAAGTGTTCTGTAACTCGCTCAGCTACACAGTTTATCCTTGACAATCTCATCTGTTTGAGATCCCCAACATCAGGTTTATTAATCAGCGGAAATATTCCATAGACAACCGCAGTTACAGGGTACGATCGCTCATACTACGGTTTATCAATGCCAGTTAGTATTCCTGGTCTGGATTTATTACTCAAGAAGATGTTATTTCCTGACTGCACACGGACGGGATCGCGCTTGTCACGAATAATCCAAATATCTTCTTCTGTATTTACAATAAATTTTATTAAAATAAAATATGTTTGATTATCAAGGTGGTTAATGATTACTCTTCCTCGTTTGTCATTCATCGTATTAGAAACATTTCCAACTCTGAATGTTGACCATGCATGAACCGCACCATCGTCACGAAATTCCTTCTTGGCCTCACGGATACGTTTAGTTAAATCTTTATTAGTTAAAGCTAGATCCTGCATCGAAATACTAAATTTATACTCAGGTAGTCTGTCAAGATCGAATCTGGTTGCATAGGGTTCAATCACGGATAATTCTTCCATATTATAATTAGGGCAAAATATATATTTAATTGAATGTTAATCTTTTTGTATATGATTCAACCAAATCATTGCAACTGGTTAAAAATCGGTTATACGTCTCCGTGTAACAGAGCATGTGTGAATGAATAATGTAGTTATCATATACAATGCGTCAGAAATGGGAGTCTGGGACCAAAACCGTGTATGCGGTGTGGTGTTGGAGTGCGAGGAAAGACTCACCTGTGTGCGCAATGTGGTGGTAAAAAATACAGAGAGTTGAAACGATATTACGATAAAAATATAACGCTGATTCTCCTATAAAGACCGAAGAAAATTATCTGGCTAGATTTTCAAAACAATGATTTAAACATATAGTATTATGTATATAAATGGAGCAAAATGAGTTTGTGTCACATCCAATCCTTACCAATTATGAAGCATCGCGCGATGGTATTATCAGAAATTACAGACTGAGAAAACCAGTCGGTAGTGTTACCAATACTGGTTATCTTGCGTTTGATACCAAAGGAAATAAACATTATTTATCACATAGATTTGTGATCGAGTGTTATTTTGGACTGATCAAAGATGGGTATGTGGTGGATCACATCAACGGCAATAAACTTGACAACTCACTTGGAAATCTACGTATTATCACGCAAAATGAAAACTGTAAGTTTGGGAAAACAGGTCGCGCAAGATATACTGTAAAAGCTGTTAAATCCGTGAATGCAGAATCTGGAGAAGAAATTATGATCAAGTCAATTTATTCCGCTGGTAAATACTTTAACATAACAGGCCCTTCAGTGAAATACGTAGCAGACGGGGTTACAAAATCTGCTTTTTCATTTAAATTTGGACAGAATATTATTTTCCAGTACTTGGTATCAGATGATCAAACGAGACTGAAGCAAGCATAAAACTTTTCAGTATTGTAGTTATCCGCACTTATGTTAGGAACATAATAGTACATGGTGTTATTTAGCTTGCAATCGGCATTCAGAAAATATTATAAGATGGTTCTCCAGAAGTGGGTTAAGCAAAAGATATATAAACTGTATTCGATGGCACAAAACATTCTTTACTTAATCCGATTTAACTAAAATTTATTATAGTTTTTATTTTGTTCTATTTTTTATCAAATTTCTCGTTTTTTGCGCTATTTTGTTGATTTTTGTCAGGCATTTTAGTCGATTTTATCATTGTTTTTTGTTGAGTTTGCTCGTTTTTGTTAGGTCAAAACCCCAGGAAGGTTGACGGAAATTAACATTAGGTTTTAAATTTATCGATGAAATACTGGTTCTTTCCGGATTTTTATCGTAATTCGCTAGCAAAAATCTACACAATACGAGCAAAAGAACTGGAAAAAACCAGTATTTGATCAACAAATTGAAAACCTAATGTTAATTTCCGTTAACCTTCCTGGGGTTTTGACCCAACGAAAACGAGGAAATCTAACGAAAAACTTTGCACAACAAGCACGGGTAGTATTGTACTTGTCTATGATACCTACTGAAACATAATGGTTGGTTCTTTGATACAATACAGTATAGCATATACTTGTCAATATGAGGTATCCACAATGCGAAACATATCCAAATCTATGATATCTACTGAAATATAATGGTTGGTTCTTTGATACAATATATACTTGTCAATATCCATGTGTGTAGGTTGCATTATACTAGGCAGAATATGTTAGTTTTCCCAAGGATTTTGTTTAGCTATTACCACAGTCAATGGTCCAGAACTCTCATTATCGCTGTCATTTTCACTCGTATTTTCACAATGCTCTCTTAACTGTCTTATACGAAAGTTCATAATTTTTTTCTGTTCGTATTCATGAGATAATTCTAACTTGATTTTGTCAATAGCGTTTGAGAGAGGCACAAACAACTTTACCTGATCATCAGTGACAGTTGCCAGTGACTTTAACATTCCTTGCTGGATAACTTTCATGAATTTATAATTAGCAGATAGCATAAATCTGTTTTCGTTCTTTCGTTGTTGTAATGAGTCAAAATCACATATAATCTTTTCAGCATTAAGATTGTTAGATACATTGATACTGTTATGTTGTAATTTTTTAATCGCAGAAACAATGACATTGATATTTTCAAAATTCATTATATAATAAATGTATATTTAATATAAAAATAATATTTTTGGACGTTACTATATTTTTACAAAACATATATACATATATACAACTCCATATGAACTCCCAGCTTGTCATATAACATGCTGGCAAGTTCAGGAGCATTCTGAATTAATCCCCATGTGATCGCCTAAGGTGTCAAACAACATCTTAGTAGGACTAGAGGAAATTCAGAAGGACGAAACACAAACCCCATGTGATCCCCTAAGGTGTCAAACAACATCTTAGTAGGATCAGAGGTCACATATAAACTGATTGATGAACAAAGATTATATATTTTTATGGTCATGATGTTGATTTTTGCAGACGGCACATTTTGACCTTTGTGAAGCCCCCGGTTGCCTTTTGGCATCCGAGCAAGTTCAGAGGTCACATATAAACTTAATTAATGTATGATGATATAATGATATGATATTATGATGATATGATGAAAGGCCTTTTCTACTTGTGAATAGAAACTAGCACACCCACCCCCAAATATCAAATCCGTAGGGGTGCAAAACTGACACCTACTACGTGTTGACACGTGGGTAGGTATACTAATTTCTATTCACAAATAGACTGGGGCTGGCCAAGGCCCCCAATAGATTATAAATCTTGGCCTAAAATCGCCTCCGCAGACAATTTGCCTTTCTCGGGTTTCGAACCATGGGCGCCAAGATGAGAGTTTCAGCACGCTAGCAATGAGCTATCGGACCTTGTTATAAATATATACTGAAAAAGTTAATATGTGTTTACCAAAAGCACAATAGCCTATTTCCTAAAAACTACAGTGTTCTTAACAAAAACCACAGTTTTCTGTGTAAAATGGGATTTTATATTTCTAGTTTCCAAAAAATATAGAAATATATATAATTCTGCATTAACACTGAGTCTATTCGTAAGCCGTAACCAAGGAGATTGATTTAGTCATAGCGTATTCTTAAAATAACTTTACGCGGTAGTAATCGGCCTCACAGATACAGGCAATAATCAATAACAGAGCTAATTATGCAGCCACAGCCTTCTAGACAGAGTAACTAGACAATATATTTCGATTGACTGTGTGCACTATGAGAAATCTTGTGCGCGGATTTTATGTAAACAAAGAATACAGTATTATTATTTTGTCAGTTGCTGGTTGCCACAATATATAGGGAAAGTTGCCGATTAGCATTGAATGAGACCGCCGGCAAGGTTATATTGACAAGTATATGCTATGCTGTATTGTATACCAACCATTATGTATCAGGTATCATAGACAAGCACCATGCATCCGGATATTTTTTTTTTTTTGTTATGATAACGCTCTATGAGCGTACATACAGATTTATATTTAGTTCTTCATTTTGCAAATCCAAAATGTGACCTACCTGGTCTGTAAGTTTAAAGTGTATCCTTGATAGTAACGGGTTGTGTACACGTAGATATACGGGATCTATTGGCTCTGATACAATCAACCAGCCGGGTGGATCGCGCGGGGAAAATGTGTATAATATGTACCCTTGCTGGGCCTGGTTAGACTTAGAAAGATCTACCTGATAGTTACCTTCAATAATATCGCATACCAGATTGACTGCAATAACTGATGTTATATTTACAATGCCTGGCGATATATGACGGCCGGCACTAAAAGGGTTGTTATTATGTTTTAGTATAGCCGGTGGTGGGGCTATTTTTCTCCATGATTCAATTACTCCGGGATAATATTCTTCAATAAGATCGTCAAGTGTTTTCTTCATTTTAGCGTTATTTAAATCTGGTATAATAAATGTTTGTAAATCTTTTTCTGTTATTTTATAATAATTAAGAAATAATTGCTTCAATTTTGGACTTGTGAAAGGACTAACTAATTCAGTAGTTGTAGCTTTTATAATACTTCGATTGGCGATATATAAATCAAATAAGATCCCATTTAAATGTTTTATTGTTTCGATTATCTGATTTTTTACACCATAGTCATAATGTTGAGATAATGAAATAAGTAAACTTCTTAAATCATTAAATGTTTTATCGTATTCAGGTTTAAGAGTATCTAAAAACCGTTTAATAAGTTCTTCATCAACACTATCTCGATCTCGCGCCCCTGGCGTCCTGATAACTTTAAATATTGATCTAGTCATCTTGGGGATCCTTTTACCGTCAAAATCGGTAAAGTAGTATGTATTGTCGTTTGGATCATTTTTAAGTTCTGTATAATTCCATGGATATTTATTTCAATATTCTGGATCTTTAATGAATTTTTCTTCACTTGTTTTAAATTCATTTTTAGTTGGTTCTGAAACTCCATTATAAACCGGTGCGACTTTAGGCCATCCTAGCACAGATCTAATCGAACTTTGATAAATATCTACGATGTAACCAGGAGAATTTATTTCAATCACCGCTGATAGCGTTGGTTCATAAACAGTAATCGCTATTTTGGATTCTTTTCCTGTGATAGATTTAATTCTGCGTTGGAACTCATCATTAATCTAGTCTATTTGATAACTGCCTGTTGAAATTCCAACAACTTGCCAATCAGGACTTCCATCCGGTTTATTCTTATTCGCAAATACCAGTGAATTATTTGCTGGTTGTCCACCAAACGGTTATGACCTGATATTTGGCCAACTATGATAAACTCGTAATCGTGCTAGCGCTATTTTCTTTTCTGGAATTGCAGTTGGAAAATTAACGCTAAATTCAGGATTGTTTGAACTTAATGATATCATAGTAGTTTTTGACGGCGTTGTATTAGCTACCATCTGCTGTAATAATTCTAACGATGACATTATTTAAAATACTCCGTATTTAATTATTATTTTAATAGAGCGGAAATTCAACCCTCCACTTTATCATTAGAATCCACTTTAAATGCCTCATGATAAGTTTCCATTATCGTTGCGAACTCCTCATCGAATATTTTACCATCGCTGAGGTACGCCGAAAGATACGACGATATTTTAGAATAAGATGATGTTGCTGTGTGCAATTTCATTATGTACTCGTTTAGTTTATCATTTGTACACGTAGATATTTTCTTAGCGATAATACTGAAAATACCTGCGCATGTTGTTGCCGTGGAAACTATAATTGTTACAACTGCAGGCGCTGTCATCGTTATTGTTGATAGTAATAATCCAGTTCCAGCAATAACAGCAGAAACCGAGTATACCATTATATCAATAACAACCATACGTCGCCGATATTTTTTTACCTTTATCGTGTAATCGTCGATGATATTTTTTAGTTTGGTTTGACACTCACATACTTGTGCGTATCTGTGACGTTGAACATCGATAAATGACTCTTGATTCATTATACTTATCTAGATAACTAATTGAGGAGTTTCACATACAAATTCCAAGCACCACCAGTATAGTGCTCTGGTTAATTTTTTATCAGATGCTTCCAGCAGAAATGTTTCTTCCGCATCTTTATTTATTATAACGGATACAATTCCAGAAAAAGTATCGATTGAATGAAGCCATGGAAATGTAGTAAATATACTGAATTTTGCACTGCTAAATATAGACAGCCTGTATACGCCAGTAATTTCTGCGGTGTGTTTGAGATTATTATCTTGCAGTGTCCATACTCCTAATCCTGATGCCACTGTGTATACTACGTTGAAGATCTGCTTGTGTGGAATTTTAATAAGATTAGTTTTTTTCAATGATATTAGGAATTCCACTAACAATATCGTTGATTTTCGTGTTAATGTCGGTAAGTTTTATCTCAACGACTGGTGGATTTCCAAAAAAGTCATGAATAGATCTGTTTATATTTCTACGGAAATTCAGAAACGTTTGCACGTGATTGGTAAAATCAGTTCTAACAGCGGTAATTTCATCATTGACTGTCATTAATGATGTATTGCTATCATCGACGTATTTCTTCGTTGCAGCGTCAAAATCTGTTTCTGGTGTTCTGAGATTATTAATACCATTATTATTCATGTCGAGAAATGCACGCATTACACCACCGCGCACTGACACGTACTTGGATTCTTGATCATCGACGTATTTTTTTGTTGCTGCGTCTGTATCTGCGATTGGATCTCCAAGATATGTAATTTTTCTTCCTGACATAATAATGTCACCTGTAAATACATCACCAGTTTTCTTAACATAATCGTTAGCTGACTTACCGGAATCCTGTATTTTACCTTGATCAGTAAAAGCAACGATATTATTAACAACCGCGTTGGGAATTCGTACAAGTACATCTGGTAGTTGTATGTTACTCGTTTTTAATCGTCCTTGTTTGTCCTGAAAAACGACGACTTCATTTTGATCCACACTTGTGATATTTAATAAATCATCGATTTCATTTCTGAGTTGATCAAGAGTTGCATATTTAGATAAATTGACCTTCTGAGCTCTACCTGAGGATCTTCCATAAATATCTACCATTATATTTACTGATATCTGTTTAAGTGTGATGACGTGGTATACCGTTCAGTAGTGAACGCGTGCACGACTTTATGAGGTGGCGCTGCTGATTTTGATACAGCGTCAAGCACAGCGAGGGTTTCACGACCGCATATTGGGGGATCAGTTATTTTTTGTGTTGGTAGCGTTGAATACCAGATTGGAATACTTTTATCGCCGGTAACGTACTCTAAAAATTCTTTTGGTGGTGCTAATCCATACGAATCGAAATAAATAATTCCACGTGGATCAATTGCATGTCCGACCAAGTGCGTGCCTGGGCCAGAGTTTTTATCGAGATTAATGATACCGGTTTCAATATTGTTTGGCTTTTTTGGCAATTGATCGCGCATAAAAACGCCTCTGAAGTTTTTTATTTTTAATTTTTTAGCAGCATTAAGTAAATCAAAATTGGACATAGGTGATATTAGTAAACTGTCCCGGGAAGTCTTAGACCCTTTCCGTACCACGAATGCGGGGTTCCTGGTAGTCTTAGACCCTTTCCGTACCACGAGTGCGGGGTTCCTGGTAGTCTTAGACCTTTTCCCTTTTTTTCGGAGGTTTTTATTCCTTGTCCGGTTGCTTTCTTTAATGCCATTCCAGCAGCAGTTCCAACAGCGCCTAATGCAGCTGCTTTTGCAACAGCTGGGGCTGCAGCGGCTATTAATGCTGGTATTGCTGCAAGAAGTGGAAATATGCCACCCGTTTTAGCTATTTCTTTGATGGCACTCGCAGAAAGATTGAATTTGACGCCTTTATTTGATATTTTAGCGTCATTGAAGTTTTTGAACTGACGCTCGGTCAACGATAGTTTATTTGAACTGCTCATCTGTTCTCGCTTTAGCGATATTTTAATTCCACAGTTATTGTTTGATGCTGATTGTAGCTTTTTAATCTGACCAGGAGTCAGACTCACACTAACGTGATGATATGACATTATTAATATTATGAACGATCTAATTACATGTTTATTTACATATTTTCTACTGGGGCATCAACGACTCACATTCTTCCACCAGCACCTTCCAATTTCATTGATTTATCGCTGAGCATAACTGCGATTGCTCTGTAATTTTCAATACTTCCTCGATTTACACGAGCTCGAAAATGTATATCAACTACTGATTGTCTGGTTAAATCTAAATGTTCTAGTGAAAAGTAATAAATCGGATACAGCGATGTAAAATCTAACTGAGATATTTGTAAACCAGTATCAATGTTTTGATCACGCCCCATAACGTCATAAGACGATGATATGCACGTGCTACATGATTTTGATCGAAATGCAACAAAATATCCTCAGATGGTTCTTGATGTCCATTTATCCTTAATGAAACCTCAGAAACACCGAGTTTATCAAATACCATAATACTTTGTGTCTGATTATTTACTCGTGCAGTATTTTGAAGCGCAATAAATATGTGTCTTGGTGCAGAAACACCTTACTGAGAAGCTATTTGCCATGTAAATAAACCATTAATTGCACTTTGAGTAGTATCTGTGGTCATCGTTAACCATGATAACATTGATTTACCACCTCGACTCATAAAAGATAGTAACCGATCTTCTTCAGATATTGTTGGAGTCATCACTGGCATCCACAGGGAAAGTTTTGTTAGTACTACTTTACCATGAAGTGCTCTAGTTGCAGCATCATCAGCTCCCTCAACGTGCCACATTGCATCATTGTCGTCACCTTTTCGTACGAGTACAACTGTATGTTTGGCTCCAAAAATGACTTTTCGTACGTGTCTGCAGAATCCAAAGATGTGTGACAGTGGAATCACACACGAAAATGTTTTCCTATTACCCTTTAACATTGCTCGACGTGCTGTAAATCCTAAGTTGAATTCTGGATTAACACTGTGCAATAACGAAAATGCAGCAGCAGGCCGGGCTATCATTCCAGCTGGTTGTGGATCGACTGCAGTATTCTGTGGTGTTTGTACTAAATTATAATGTCTATTGTCAGGAGAATCAGTTGTATCCTTCGCAAACATCATTGATGGACCAGCTGATCTTGAGTAATCGTCGCTATATCTTGCAAGGCCAAGTATTGTTGTGGCAACGTCGACGTCTTTCTGAATTGATTCAATATTTTTTCCGTCGATCATGTACGTAGCGCTATCAAATAACGCCATAATACCATTATTAACAAAACCAGTTCTAACCTCAGAAGCGTACTCGGTATTATCTGTCTTTATAATTTCACCTTCGACTTCAATAAATGCTTCAGCGGGTAAGAAATATCTACTTGTGTCCTGAACCTGTAGTTCGATTCGTCCAGGCTGATCTGGAATTCGAGCGTCATAAGAATAATATTGATAATCGCGCACAGACTCATCCTTGAGTACTGGTGCATCCATGTCAAACGCGGGATCAGATATACGCTTAAACATCTTTATTATTATCGTCATCGTCTAACACGAAGACCACTTCGGGAAGTGAGACCACTTCCTGCTATCAGACTAGCGGTTATATTTTTTTCTTTTTCCGACATTGGTACATCAGCCAACTCTGCTAGTTTTTGATTAGCGGCTTGATTTATTATTTTCCTGACATTTGCTGGCATCACTTCAGTGCTGGGTAATTTTACAGGTTGAGGTCGGGTCGCTTGTGGTCTGCGTATTAATCGTGATAGTCTATCTTTGATTGCTCAGAATGCTTTGCTAGCAATATTACCAACAGCGCTTATACCTTTTTCACGAACAACATCAATATCTTTCATGCCCAGTTGCTTTACAATAGGTATTGCTTTTGGGGCTATTCTTCTAAACAGACCCTGAACAACATCACCTAGTCCATCTCCGTAGGCCGTTTTGTATACTGGTAATCGAGAGTTTATTACCCTGACCATGATAGGTCCACGAGTATTGTGTATGATCATCTTATTATTAAGTGACTTTATAACTAATTACATACTTAGTCACTATGATAATCATCGGCGATTTCATTAATAAGAGACCGATATACATTAATATCCATAATTCCGCCTGTAAATAATCGTTTGCAAATATCAGCTGCTTCATTAATGATTTCTGATGAATTATTGCCAGCTCGTTTTCCTCCGATGAGGATTTCTAGTCGATCAACATCAGCAAGAACGTTATTGGGACAAGTAATAAGGTCCCTTCCTAGACCACTTCCAGTTGCACCGGGAGCGTCTTGAAATTCTTCTTCACTTGGTTTCGGTGGTTTCTTTTTACTTGGTTTCGGTGGTGTTTTTGGTAATTCTGGATAATCACGAAGTGATTGCTCAAATGGTTTTGGTTCTTTTTGTTGTTGTAGCTTTTGTTGTCTTTGTTGTTGTTCTCGTCGTTGTTTTACCAATTGCTGTAGTTGTTCTGGCGGTAACTGTATAAACGAAATATATTCATCTATTGCATGAATATACTCAATATATCTTGAATCGCTGTCTCGAGCTTGATCAACGTCATAGTGTATGCGAAATATCCATTTGTACCAATTATTGCGACTTATATTATCATCAGCATATTCAGGTTTTAAATATTGTTTTCGATTATCATAACCTTTCACAGCGCTCACAGCTAATTGTTTTACATTTTTGGCCTGCCTGATAGTATCAATGATATCTTCGGCAAATTTATCAGATATATTAACCCTGACTCGCGCTTGTCCTGGTTCTTGTTGAGTATCACCTTCTGCCTGGTCTGCATCCTCAGGTATTTGTTGTATTGGTTGAGCAGCAGCTATTTTGGCTGGAAGTTCTTCAAGAATCTTTCTCGTTTTCTCAGTTTCTTCAGCTGTTTTTCCAGTTACCTCGGCAGTTTTTTCTAACACAGGTAGAATACCTTTAGTGGTCTTAGTGATAGGTTTAAATAATTGTTCTGTACCTTCTGTAAATTTCTCCTGAGACTCCTGACGCGATTGTAGTTGTCGCTTAACAGAATCACGAACAGGTAGATATTTTTTAATTGCCTCTAGTCGCTCTCGAGCTAATTTAGCTGAATGAGGTTCTCCAATACTCATTATTGATAATATTTATACTGGCTGTTTAATTCATAGCAGCAGAGAGGGTGAATGACCAACGCGTAGTGACCAGATTGTGAAAACATCGGAAAAAATCTGGTCAATTAGAGAAGTTTTTATTATTAAGCCAAAAACTTTTTTTTCAGCCTTCGTAGGAACCTTTATATTTCAAAAATAAGGTCTCTAGCAAAGTGGTCTGTTCACCCTCTCTGCTGCTTATGTGTTGATGTGAAAAGTGATCTGACATATCACGTCTTGACATGGCCATCCCATTCCATCCCATTCAGTAACGACATTAAGTTCCACTAAATCGAGCTTAAACTATAGTCTGAATATACCTCCCCGTGTATTGGTACCCACCCACCCCTTCCAATTTAAAAAGAAACACAAGCACAAATGAGATCAAAAATGCTCAGAACTTAATCAGTTCATTTATTGATTTATAAATTCAAACCTGATTATGCCCAGAAGGGGGGGGACCTAACAGTTATCATCTGCATGTTTCACTTAAATAAAGTTTTCAGTTTAAAAGAACACTATGCTTGTCAATCATTTCTGGTTCCTGGATAAGTCCATTTTCAGCGAAGGAGTATATGCACGACTACATACGTACGCACATAGAAAGAAAATACAATGTTATCTGCTTCCTATATTTACAATGTCGAATCAAGCAAAAGAAAAGAATGACAACTACTTTCCCGTGGATTTAACAAACAGTGTAATTTTTTTATTCATGTAAGAAAAGAGATATAAAAGTTTGTTTATCAACGAGTCTGTCATGTACAGGGCCTTATCTTCTGTTGGGGCATATACTGCATCGTCAAGAGAACTGTACTAGCTTGAAAGGGACCAACCATTTACTTTTCGAGGGTATCAGGTACTGATACAGAGGTATTCCATTTTCCTTTCCTTGCCTATCTGACTTTTTTTTAATTTTCTTTTTCTTTTTCGTTCTTTTTTGGAATAAAAAAAGCACAAAAAACCAACATAAAGCACAATATTCTTCTTGTACTATAAAGTTCATTTTGCTCTGCTTCTCTCTCAACATTGAAGCTGAAAAGGAAATGGAAAAGAGAGAGAGAGAGAGAGAGAGAGAGAGAGAGAAGTGATCCACTTCGTTGTTAACCCACTCTTATGACATCAGTGTGTGAACTGTTTGTGACATGGGAATATAATAATCACGACCTTTGCACAGGGGCTCGTATTGTTGCTTACAATTTAACTGTCAGTCATAATATTATTTTATACTATGTGTATGACTGATAGTTAAATATAAGCAATGCTACGAGGCCCTATGCATCAAGGTCATTGGTGGAACGGGACACAAGCAAGTTGTCACAGATGATAACGAATGGAAGAACGGACAGCTGTTTTGGACGAATATAATAAACAACTATATAAAGAATCTTTTTGTTTCTTACCAGTCCGATCGAGTAGGTCTTGGCATCTTGCAAGAGTTAGGTCACAGGCGCATTAAGTCTCGAAGCAATAAATTCCATGTACACACCAAATCACGCGCCAAAAACACCGCACTATATCAGTCTCACCGGGCTTAAAATATCGCACTTTTTGCTGGCATCACCAGTTTACCATTATTACAAAATTATTCTTTTTAAATCACTAATATTACTAGTAGTTGTTTTTATGAGTCGTATTTATAGGTCTACGAAATTTACAGTGACACTGCACAGAAGCAATGTTCTGATTGGATGACAAACAATCAGAAGTCACACGCCTTCTGATTGGCTAAGCGTTTGCACACCAGTCTACAGCCCAAGGAAGACTGCAAATTGTGTGAACTATACACACGGAGTGTAACTCACAGTCAGACAGTACCGACTTTGTGAGGACTATCACAATAACACGTAGTTCATCTAATATGATCATTCTCAACCAGTTGCCGATGAATCATTTCGAGGACTGGTGTGTAAGTCCTCACAATGTAGTCAAGTCCTCGAGATGTTGGTGTGCATTCAAACTTAGGTCCTCGCAAGTATAGCAAAACACATACACACACACACACACACACACACATACAGATACAGATACACACACACTCACGCACAGATTTGTATGGTATGCATGGTATGTTTAAAGTCAGTTGTTGGCATTAATTTGTATTTTCATTCCCACTAAGTTTATAAGTGGATATCAGTTGTTGATTTCAATATTTTCCAAGTTAGTACTGATCAGAATGTCCGAATCACGAGGTTATTACACAAGGGCTGTATTGTCAAGGATACTGATACTAGGGTTAATATTCACAAAATACCAGTTCTCATACATTTCATGTATGCAACTTAAATTGGATTTTTTTTTTAGATATATAAAAAAAAATATATCTCCATACTCCTATCAGACCCCTTTAAGCTGGATCAAATTTCTGAAATTATTGGCACAATCTACACCCATAAGACCAGGATTTACCCTAATATCCTGTGTCAAGCTTTAATAGTTTAGGGACACAAATTCATACTTACATGAACCAACATGAACAAAGAATATGCGCTCTTGCTAAAAATGTGTGCAAGGTTAATATCAAAACAAACAACGACCAAAAAATCCAGAAACACACTAGCGCATACAAATATATATCCAGGAATGGATGCATATCAGTTGTGTAGCACTTTTTGTAGTGATCTTTTGTGTAACCAATATATTGCTTATCATTTAAACTCAGAATAATTGTATTAGTTCTCCATAGCCAATTTGTTCGGCTGTACATCAGTGAATATGTATGGCCATTCTTAATGTATTTTATCTCGTAAACTCTTTCTTTTGAATACACGTACTTTGTACCTTAGCGTATTATTGGGTTCTTATAGAGCTATTCACTTTGGTTTATAATCTAGAGTACGTATCTTGGGATGGTGTTGGTTTTAAATGCATTTGAGGCTAGAATTAATCTTTTAATACAATCAATGCATTACCCTCCATAATTGTTTTGTTTGAGCTTTTCGTGAGGAAAAGCTATCGTTTGATATGAATACCTCCTTCCACATAGTGGAGATTTGTCCGTTTGACAAAGTGAGCTCATGCAGCTGGATCGAGTCATGTGTAGAACTGGTATCTTTTTTAAGGTTGATATGATATATGGACGTTTTGCCATGATCATCACCAGCGAAAATTGCTTGCAGCGGTTGTTTAAAACATCAGCAGTCTCATTCAATTAATTTGAATCTCAGAGTTACAATTCCCCTTCCATTATCTAAATTGTGTGATGGTTCCATTTGCTTCATTATGGAATAGTGTTATTGAAGGGATATATAAAGCACCACGCTTTTCCAAGGGGTTGGGTACGCCATCTTAAATATACACCTTAGCTACCGGTAAGTCTTTGTGTTAAATTGAATAACAGCACAATCTGTCTAACATTCACAGACAGTGAGAGGCTTGAGTATTACACTCTATGTTTCTGTGAAAACAATCTTGTTCTACTTATCGTTGATTCCGTCGACAGATGCATTAATAAGGTTTGCACTAAGGGAGAAAAATAACAACTGTTTTTGCATACAAATCTGCAATTTTTACCTTTCCTCTGCAAAATGTTGTAGTGAGCAACAAACTGATGAAGATAGGGTTTACATGATGCATAAGCAGGGCTTCAAGTCGTATGCATTGCATACAACCTGATGAGTGCATGTACATATATTGCCATTATTTCTTTAAAAAAATAAATAAAATAAATCAACAAACAATCAGAATAATGTCAGGAGAGTCCGTGATGTAGTTTGGCCTTAAGAATGGTCATTGGGCCACCCACCCTGACTGCATCTGTTGCTCTAAGTACTACATAGACACTTATATGTACATTTCAAGTTATGAGTCCAGATGTCCCTATAGGCAGTGAATGAAACTAAAGTTATCACCCCATCGCCATCATACATTTTGTGTTTATTCCCATACAGACAGCATCATCACCAATGCGGGAAATTAACTGAAAAAGCATTGAAGAGTCTATAGGCATTATGGGTCCAATTCCACTGGCAGCATATGGGGGCCTACCAGATGGAGGGAATGAACATTGAAGGATTTGATTCCCTCCTCCTAAATGGAGCTGATGCATCACAGACCTTGTGCCTTATATAGCGTTTTGCTCCTTTCTGTTCCTTTCATATATCAGAGCGCAATGGGGTTATGAATGTATTGTAAATTATTATAGGTCCAGCTCTTGAGATTGTTTTCCAGTTAATAACAACCTTAACCATAATATAAAGGAACGTAAGATTGATCCTGATGGTAATGTGATTGCATTATATATTCAAATTGGTGACAGGATCGTTTCTTCAATTAATGAATATGGGCCACGTAACGATTGTCCAGAATTTTGCAATAATATAAAAAGATGTTATATATGAATATGAAAATAAGCCTAGTATTACGTCTTCTAACTTTCACTTAGTTAAAAGTCCAGAATTATATTCATTGAATTGTAGAAATTTAAAAAGAAAACTGATGCTAGAAATGCATATTTAAGTACGAAATAAACTTTTCGTATCACAAATTCATTTTTAGAATTAGATGCAGCAAAAAGAGTCCATATCGAATCACTCCATAGGATCTTTTGATTCCAAATAGTTGAGGCTAATAAAAAGAGCTCGAAAGCCTGAGAAAGACAAACGTCAAGGAAGCATCATTAGTTTCAAAATAAAATGGATATGAAAGGTTGAGAAAATAAACAGGCACTTTTGCCAGCTATAAGGTAGAGAATATGTGAAGACAATAATTGCACTCTTAATTAAAGATGTAAATGAAATTATTACTAGTCAAATTGATATTCTAGATGAAGTAAAAGAGTATTATAATAATCCATATAATGAGGGAAAAAGGTAGAAGATATAGACCTAGAGGACCTTCTTAAAAGCTATCAAATTCTTAGGCTTAACCAAAAGCAGTATGGCTGCCATGACAGCTACCTTTTCGTTTTTGTTATCGCTACAGCTCTGGAACAGATGGCCATGTCATCATGTAGTATTTCATTAAAAGATTTATTTTGATGTATATTAGTTCCAGGATGAAAATGATTCTAATATGATGTCCAACATATTTGGCGTTCTCTGGATATCTTTAGAATCTTGTATTATGATTCCTATCGCTTAAATTAAATAACAGAAAAAGCAAAACAAAAGAGTTTCAAAACTTAAACAAATAATATAATTATCAAACTTATTAAATGAAAACTAATAGGAACTTACATTATTGTGAATTAAATATCCAAAATCTATGTTCAAATATCAAATAGATAGAGTGTTTTCAAATGAATTCAATAGTGACCTGCATGAATTCCAGTCTTGAATGATTCGGTATACCAAGACCAAGTAGTGTTTATTCATCACGATGATTTAATTCGGATTCTGTTTTTATGAATCCTCAGTAACCCCAAATCATTCACCTAGGCTGAATGAGTGATTTGTAATTCAAACGAATAACTGACGTAAATAATTCTTCTCAAAATGTAACTCAAAACGGCCACCATTTCTTTAAATTTAAGGCGACCTCTCCTTTTTAAACTCCTAAATACATTCTCTCGGAAAAACCGGAGTATTTGCATCCCTAGCGTATTTTTTTTATATTTTTATCCCAGCACAGCTTTTAATGTTGCCTTAACATTACTGTGTGCCGTTTACGCCATTTTGGAATGACTGAATAATGTACGTAATCAACGGTTAATTCGTCCTTTCTGCTTCATCGAAAGATTCCTCTGTATCGATTCTTGACCCTCAGAGATAAATAAGTTTTGTATTCATTGTATATGAAGTAAACTCAAAGACACACATCGCCTCCAACTGGTTGTGTTCTTTGTAATATGGCGGCCATATTGTATTTCATTGAGTGCCATCCTCATGCTACTCAACCTCATGGGAAACTGTACTGTAGGAGTAAATACAGACAGACTTGCGCAGCACCATACTACACATTCCTTCACATTTTAGCTCTGAAATCTCAACATCATTCTTCTTATTTTCATAGAAAATGTCTTAAATATGCTTCTGGGTCTATTGTTCTCTTGTCACCACATCATTATTGCTAATTTCTTCACCGAGTCGCGGTCGGCACTCGCCTTTTATCTATCACGGACATCTCACCTCTGTTCGTGTGGGTTTGTCTCAGATCTGACCGATGTGGGTATGCAGGGAAGCTTGTCAGTAGCACTTTATGGGTAGTTGGCTCTTCGAGGGGTTTTCCCGGGTTCGTTCCCCAAAAAATAGATGCAAAGCCTATAGCATTAAACCCAAATTTGTAGTCACTTCTTTTATTCTCTTCTCCTGCAGTTTATTTTCAACAATTCCTGTCGGATCCAAACCGTTGTAAACTTTGACAAACGTAGATTCAGAACAATATTCTTTGTAAATTGTTTTCATAACTGTTAATCTTAGGAGGATTGTCCACGTCAAAGGACCTGCTGCCTTCATATATATATATATATATATATATATATATATATATATATATATATATATATATATATATATATATATATATACACAGACAGACACACAGACAGAGAGACAGAGATAGAGACAGAGAGAGACAGAGACAGAGAGAGACAGACAGACAGAGACAGGCAGACAGACAAACAGACATACAGACAGACAGCAACACAGAGAGAGAGAGAGAGAGAGAGAGATTTATGTATGTACTTGCCTCATTAGCACTAAACATAAACATGTTTCTGGCATGAGAAATGCGAATATAGTGATGAAATACGTGTGGATAGTTGATGAAAAATGAGAAATAACATCAAAAGGTTTAATTTGCATATTCGGTTTGTACATTGGTTTTGTGCAAACTATATTAGATTGTAGAAATCGTTCACAACTGTTTTCACCAAAACCCCATGACCTCCAATTTGATGTCCAAGATGTTTGCCTATGTTTGGATATCTTTAAAATCTTGTGTTATGATTCCTTGCTCTTAAATTAAATAACAGAAAAAGCAAAACAAAAAAGTTTGAAATATTAAACAAGTAATGTAATTCACAAAGTTATTAAATGAAAATTAAGAGGAACTTACATTATTTTGAATTAAATATCTAACAACCCCAAAATCTTTGCCAAAACGTCAAAAGTATCAAGTGTTTACAATGGGTTCAATGGTGTACTGCATGGATTCCACTCTTGAATGTTGGAATATACCAAGACCAAGTAATGCTTATTCATCACGATGATTCAATTCGGATTGTGTTTTTATGAGTCCTCAATAACCCCAAATCATTCTCCTAGGCTGAATGAGTGTCTTGTAATTCCAAAGAATAAATGAAATAAATAATTCCTCTCAAAATGTAACTGAAAACAGCTACATTTAAAACCCGTTATAATGCGATCCTTTCCAACGCGATTCCGCTTCTTTTAATTTAAGGTGACCTCTCGTTGGAAAATTCTAAATACATTCTCACGGAAAAGCTGATTATTCGGATCAGTAGCATATTATTTTTATCACAGCACTGCTTTTAATGTTGCATTAACATCACTCTGCACCGTTTCCGCCATATTGCCATGTATACAATTCAAAATGAAGTATACTTAATGCATGATGGAACCCGGCGAACAAATCAAATGATATATGATCAAGAGGTTAGTTAAAACTGATGACACTGAGATTTCAAATCACATTTTCTATGGGATTTTTATCGAAAATTTGTTAACGCGATCCCGCTTATATCACGATGTTATGTTTGGACCCGTGCATCGCCTTATAATGGGCTTTACCTGTAAAACTGATTCCACAAAGACTGATGTTGATGGGAATGACTAATTTTGTTTATCACAATCTTTATATAAAAATCTAAAACACAATACCTGCATATATATATATATATATATATATATATATATATATATATATATATATATATATATATATATATATATATATATATATATATATATATATATATGGCCTCCATAGCATCAATTTGGAACTTTTATTTTATCATTCATCCTCCAGAATGGAAAGTCATATCAGCATGGGTTTCCACCAGACGATTTCTTATGATGCTCGGTTGGTCATAAATGAAGATGATTTAAAGTTGACATCAACTATAAACGCCACAGCCGCTAATTTGAAAATCGTATTTTTGCTGAGGAATATCAAAGATGGTTTGAATATTCCACAGATGAAATTAACATAATCTTATCTTGAATTCCTCGCGTTGGTTGCAGCCAGTATAGCATCATTCCCTTCAAGAGACTGTTCTTACACTTACAACGTTAAGACAAAACTGGAATTATGTGTTGTCTAATGTTATATTTGCATTTCTCTTGATTTTCAGCTACATTAGTTGTATACTAGACGAGCTCTGTTGATGGTCTGTCATCTCTAAGCCATACCGATAACCATTTAGGGCTTACGTAACAGCTGGCTGCAGTCGTACCCACTCAGTACTACACTTTGCATGCACTGAACGTGTTGCACATATGGTCTTTGCAGATCAGCTGAGATGATATTAAACAATATCTTGGGCATACCTATGCCCAAACGGATGCTTGACTTGAATATTGACAGGATTTTCAACATAGTTGGATATTGTCGAATCTTGGACTATTTACACATTTAACACATGCGACCCAGCTTATATCTGAGATACCCTTGCACAAACTCGGGAATTCTGAGCCTTTTATAATATGACAGTAAAAAGAAAATATTATTTAGTAAATTTAACGTTTAAACATTAAACATCCAAATTTTCATTATAATTTTCAAGCCCAACAACAACAATAACAAACACATATAAACCACAATAGTAAGCTACATCTGGCATCTTCATTTCTTTAAAGTAAAAATACGGGCAAACACTTTTACAAAAACGGTGCATCCATTGAGAATTTCAAACCTATTTGTCCCACAAGCTGGGGTCCCTGGGAGTCCTGATGGTTGAACCTCTCCATAATGCCTGGTGAACAGTCAACACCACATTTTTCTCTTTTATCTGTTTATTTGCGAGGATATAGTTTTTTTCTTCTAACTAAAAATAGTGTCAAGCTCACATCCACTATCTGTATTACAACATCTAATTTGAAACTCTTTTTATCATTGAATAATATCAGATATTTTTTCAACACTCGACAATTCAACGGAACAAATGGTCTTACCTTGAATTCCTGGAATTTATTTTCAACTGGTAGAAAATAAAGTTTTTCTCATTAGTTACTGTTATTACCTGTACTGCAAACCAAAAGTTTGGGAATCAGAAGAAAGTGTAATGATTTTCTTTGTTTCAGCTGTATTTGTGTACTGTCGATATGAATAAATAAATAACTTCATGAACTGCTCAATTGTTTATTAGCTTGATGGTTGTAAACCATAACAGCCTATG
This sequence comes from Megalonaias nervosa, assembly GCA_016617855.1. Lineage (NCBI taxonomy): Eukaryota > Metazoa > Mollusca > Bivalvia > Unionida > Unionidae > Megalonaias > Megalonaias nervosa. The sequence goes on along the minus strand of JAECUM010051910.1, from coordinate 595 downwards.
GAATGATATACAGTGATCTCTATTCCCATTAAGACAAGTTTCCGATTGGAGGATTGTCATGAAACTATATACATTTATTGATCCCATGGTCTAGATGGTCTAATGAAAATGGTACCACACAAGAATTCAATGTGGCTGCTTCAGTTGACATCTTCAAAACCATATTAATGCTGCTACTCTTGAAAAGAAAGTAATTTTGATTTGGGGTTTTCACCATAAGATTTCATAAAGTGTTTTGTTGGTTTGGTCTTAAATCAAAATGGTGCCGATGTGATGGCCATCTTGAAAACCTTTTAACTGCTATTCTTCCTGAATGGGTGGTCATATCTACATTGGGATTTCACTAACAGGTTTCTTATGATGTCTAGTTTGACCTATAAACATGGTGTTTTTGCTTTATAAAAAACAACATGTTATGATGTATATTTGGTCCTCATTGAAAATGATGTTGATGTGACATCTAACTAAATATTTTAAAGTGACTTGACAATCATATTGACGTGGTATTTGCACCAGAAGGCTTCTTATGTTGTCCAGTAGGACATAAACGAAAATGGTAGTAATAAGATATATAATATTGCCCACAAATATCATC
>JAECUM010051908.1:25000-39020 GCA_016617855.1 Megalonaias nervosa | reverse complement strand
TATTTTTGAAAATTAAGGGTTCCCTGAAGAAAAAAAATATTTTTGTTTTAATAATGAAAACTTCTTTAATTGACCAGATTTTTTCACAATCTGGTCACGTGCGTATGTCATTCACCCTCTCTGCTGCTATGATTTTTATCCAAAAATTGTATCAAGTCCGTTGCGATATCTTGACCTTGGATCGTGTAAATTTATCGTTACAAAACCAAAAGGAGCAGTTTGTGCTTTTGAAAAGAAATTTTTAAATTTATTCATGTCCATGTCGCCTGAACACCAAGTATAATAAATATTTTGCAGCGTATGATTATCTACGCCATTAAACACAACCAAAATATTGCAGTTGTCTCTGATTACTTTTGGAATTTGTGTATATCTCTGTGTAACATAAATCACGTCTGTATTTTTATGCCTACCTCGTGAAAATATTCTAGCTGGATTTGATTGTTTGTCCAGCATAACATCATCATACACTACTAAATTATTAATAAATACATCCAGATCATCTACGGATGGCGCTTCATCAATATCAGTAATAAAGTCTATGACATTGTCTTTATGTAACGATTTTGCGTTTTCATTAAAATCTTTAAGTACTTCGTAACATCGCTGATCATCTACAGATGGCGCAACTAAATATAATTTATCCCACTTCAGCCATCGCATTATCAGATTAAGCAGTAATTGCGTCTTCCCACTTCCAGATGGGCCTATTATAATCATTCTGATAGAATTCGGAAGCGCTGGATGGTGTTTTACTGGTTCTTGTTTTCGTGTCGCAGAAAAGTCAATTATATCCATATAATAAATAATATGAGTCTATATTGTGTTTGATGCAGAGCACCTACCGATACTACTGAATTAACGACAATAACAACAAGAAATAAAAGACGTGCACTTACAGGCAAGTGTGTGAAATGTGGTACCAAGAAATATAAATTTATTCCAACAAAGACAGGTGGGGGTGATATAGCCGTTTCGTTAGGAAAATTACCAGGAACTCCATGGGCTAAATATCCCGGTGAGAAACATTTACCCGGATATAATTATTGTGGCCCAGGAACTCGTCTCGATATCAGACTCGATGATCAAGATCAACCAAAACAAGGAGAGTATCCAGTAAATAAGATCGATCAAGCGTGTCACGTTCACGATGTCGCGTATAAAAGTAAGGATTTGCAACACCGACATCTCGCGGATGTGAAATTGATTCACGCGTTAAATTCTATACCTAATAAATCTCTCAGAGAAAATTTAGCTAGTTTTCTAGTAAAAACTGCTATGAAAGGTAAACTGGTGCTAGGGGCTGGCAATTAATTATATAACTATCATAATGGAATCTGTTTATTATTCCTCGAGAGGATTCTGGAGAGGTAAGGCAGCGATTAGTAAACTCGCCGAAGCAGCAAAAGTTTCACGTAATGTCGCTGCATCATGGTTAGCACGACAGGCAATATGGCAAATCTTCCTAAGTCCACCTAAAAAAAATTCATTACGCGCATTTTGATGTTAGTGTCCCTAATGAAGTTCATCAAGCGGATATACTGTTTTTACCACACGATACCATTAAAACACGTTGACGAAAATCACGCACATACAAATACGCGTTAACTGTCGTTGACATTGCTAGTAGATATAAAGAAGCGGAGCCATTATCAACGAAAACAGCATCCGAAGTTGCATCTGCGTTCGAACGAATTTATCAACGTGGTGGTCTACGATGGCCAAAACTACTACAGGTTGATCCTGGTAAAGAATTTCTTGGAGTAGTATCATCGTTGATGAAGAAACATAATGTTAAAATCAGACGAGGATATACTGAAAATTCATCGTGATCAGGCAATCGTTGAACGATTTAATAGAACACTTGCTGAGCGGTTATTCGGATATCAATACGCAAAGGAAATATCTACTGACTTCAAAGATAGATCTCGTGAATGGGTTGCAAGATTACCGAGTGTGATAGCTGCGTTGAATAATGAAATTACTCGTGCAACTTCCATGAAACCTTCTAATGCGATCAAAAAAAATAAATATATACCCCAATGGCTACGGACGACATGAATCTTTCTCTCAACCAGTATTAGGTAACGTTACAGTTAGATATTTATATGAACCTGGCGAACTTGAAGGCGGTAAAAAAAGAGCAACCGATCCTATCTGGAGCGTGACTACACATAAAATTTCTAGCGTGGTTAGATCCACTGGTAGACCTCCAATATACAGATTAGATTCTACTGCCCCTCAACGTGGATTTGTACGTGAACAATTACAAATAATTCCTGAGGATACGCAATTACCACCAAGCTCAATTTTGTAGACGTCCAGAGCCTCGACGTCGATTACACTCAAGACAGGTCAGCATTACATTTTCACGTGTGTGACCGAGATCACTATTAATTCTGTCTACGGTAAATTGTCTTGGATTCGAACACTGCCATAACATATTACAGTTGCAACTTGCTCAATGATTATTCTGTAATTGTTTTAATTTTATAATAAATTCAACATCAATATCAAAATCACGATTATTTTTTTTGTCACATTGCTTATAACCAGATAGTTTTTTTCTTATTACGTCATTATTAACAATTTGATCATTATCTTCTATAAAATTCATAATAATCCTATGTAATTGAGATATTCTCCTGACTCGAGATACGGCGAGATAGACTAAATTTGACCACTCGATCCGATCATCTACAATCCAGATATTTGTATCAGTTATAGTTAATCCTTGTGACGAATGAATAGTTATAGCGTATCCTAACACCCACGGCGATTTATTCATACTCAGCGCATTCTCAACGACATTAATATCGACTAAAACAATGTCATTCAAGACAAGATTCTGTACCCGGACATTTTCAATGTCTCCACCTGGTATTTCAACTTCAATATTCTGTCGTCGAGTATCTGCTGGGCGATAACACAAAGGTACAGGTAGATCTGAAAATTTTTCTTTATGTAACGTAAATAATTTATCCTGTAGTTCATCACGAACTATCTTTCTACTTGCAACTATTAAATCAGCGGGATTCCATAAACTCAGAAAATCATTCATTGTAGTCTCTGGAATTACCCCTCGCATTATCTCACATTGTATTTTATCTGGCTGTAGTCTGATTAACCTTTTAAACTCCTTAGCGGTTCGTCAATAGCTCTATGGTCATCATTTATTTCCTCATAATAATCTACGCTATTCTTCAGCCATTCATGTGGAGACTGTCCAATAAAGGGTGGTGGTTGACCATGATCACCACACATTATTACAGCAGTATTCTTTGTTAATAACCAATCAAGAAATGTTTTTAATATTTCTAACGACACCGTGCATATCTCGTCCCATATAATATATTTAGGTATATATTTTTCACCCATCCGCGATGGAGTCCATAAGTCTCCGCACCATCTAAAGAAACTGTGATATGTACACGATTTTACTCCTCGTTGTTTTATTTCTCTAGCAAGTTTGTGCGTCGGTGTCAAAACAATTATATCCGAATTATTATTTATAAATAAATTAATTACACGAGTTGTTTTACCTGACCTCCACACCCATTAAGATAAACGGTTTTATGTCTAGATACTGGATCGTACAGAGATGGTGCAGATGACTTTAATATTTGATTATTATTTCTGTAATATGTCTCTATAATTTCAACATCTGCAGATTCAGAATAACTAAATATATTTTCTTGTTTTATTCTCCATGTTCCCCATTCACCATTACTGAGTTTTAATAAATCTTTATATTTTTTATGTACATAAAATGAATCCGTAGCGACTCTGACAGCGTGATGAGGAAATTTATTTATCATCGATAGTAGGTTTATCGAAACATAAGCTAACATCGAAGATCTTAAATGAGTAAATTGTGGTGAGTCGCCATCAAGGTAGCTTTCAATGGTACCTAGTTTTGTTCCATCTGATAAATAAGCATTACATCGGTTTATAAACGTATTTTTCTCAGTTGTATCAGCGATTATAAAATCTAGTTCAGCATCGTCCATAATCAATCTTGTACACGCTCGTTTATAATCGTATGAACCACCTTGAGTAAATTTACCGATTATCTTTCTACCGAGATCTTTTGTAAATTTCTCATCGTATTCGTTTCTGCATTTATTTATTTTAATAATATAATCTTCATCAATATCAGGGAATTCTTTCCTGGTATCATCGATATTAAATCTGTTCGGTTCTGGTAACCAAACTTGCTTCTGTGAACTATACGATATAATTGCTTCAGTTACTCTCAACGATATTAAAAAATCCAGCATCAAGCATATATCGCAATAGTACTATCGGAACCCAACATTTTTCTGAAAAATGTCTTCCAAACCAAGCATAAGTAATCGGATGGAGATTTTCTGCAAATTCGAATAATTCTACATGAGCAAATCCGGTTAAATCAAAATCTGGTAAATATCCGTTTATCGCAACCCTGGTCATGTCATGTGTAGGATGTCCGAATCTCTTAAAGTACTTAGAACATACTCCATATCCAAGAAAACTCCCAGGATAACACGCTACCATATCAACTGAGATAACATCACTATGGTTATATTTGGTGTTCCATAACCCACCATGACCATATTCTATACAGCTTTTCTTGACATCTTCAAGGAATTCTGATCGTGTAGTTTTCCATGAATTTTTCTCCTGAGCGAAATGGGCAGCAACCGATGGTACGGTAAAGCAGTTATTCAGTAATTGTCCAACTATGACATCATCAGAGATATATTCACGCCAAAGGCGTTGTGCAAGATGTTCCATTTCTTCATGGAGAGATTCTGTACGATAAATATCACCATTAGGCCGTACAAACTGATCGTAATGATTATATTCCGAACTCTGAAATAACCAAACAGACACAGGGTCGCTTTTGCTGATATTTTTAATAAAATCAAAGATATCACCGTTATAAAACTTAACTTTTCTATCTCGTGGAAATATCGTTACAGCATTAGTCCATGCATGTGCATTATGATCAACGATTGTTATAGGGTTTCCGTTTTTAATATATTTTGGTTCGTATAATATCTCTCCGGTTAGTGTTTTTACTGTTATTGGAAATCTTAATAACTTTTCTAGCTCAGCGACATCCTTAATAGATGCACCAGTATCTTTAACGGACTCTGCCCATTTGTTTATTTTTTATGTCTTAAATCAGTTAAACCATTACCACGTATCGCATTTGTAAAATGTTCTGTAACTCGTTCAGCTACGCAGTTTATTCTCGATATTTTCATAGGTTTGAGATCTGTAATATTAGGTTTATCATTCAGCGGAAATATTCCGTATACAACTGCAGTTGCTGGATAACTCTGTATATAATAGGGTTTATCAATGCCAGTAAGTATTCCAGGCTTAGATTTATTACTTAAAAGAACAATATTACCCCCGGGCTGCACACGGACTGGATCACGTTTATCACGAATAATCCAGATATCTTCTTCTGTATTTACAATAAATTTTATTAGAATAAAATATTTTTGATTATCAAGGTGATTAATAATTACTTTTCCTCGTTTATCATTCATCATATTAATAACATTTCCAACTCTGAATGTTGACCATGCATGAACTGCACCATCGTCACGAAATTCCTTTTTTGCTTCACGAATGCGTTCGATTACCGTTAATGCCAGATCCTGCATCGAAGTACTAAGTTTATATTCTGATAGTCTATCAAGGTCAAATCTAGCAGGGGATGGTTCAATAACGGTTAATTTCTCCATTATAATTAGGGCAAGTATATATTTAATTGAACATTAATCTTTTGTATATGATTGAAACACAAAACAAATGTGCTTGGCTCAAAATTGGATATACTTCTACTTGTAATAAATCATGCGTGAATGAATATTGTAGTTATCATATGCAATGTGTTAGAAATGGAAGTCTAGGACCAAAACCGTGTATTGTGTGTAATGCTGGAGTGCGAGGAAAAACTCAACTGTGCGCGCAATGCGGTGGTAAAAAGTACAGAGAATTAAAACGATATTATGACAAAAAAAATAACGCTGACTCTCCTATAAAGACAGAAGAAGATTATTTGGCTAGATTTTCAAAACAAAATAATGATTTAAACAAATAGTATTATATATAAATGGAACAAAACGAATTTGTGTCACATCCAATCTTTACCAATTATGAAGCATCCCGAGATGGTGTGATTAGAAACTGCAGATTGAAAAAACCAGTAGGTAGTGTTACCAATACTGGTTATCTTGCGTTTAATACCAAAGGAAATAAACATTATCGCTCTAATATATTCGTATTTGAATGTTTTTATGGAATGATCAAGAATGGGTATGTGGTTGACCACATCAACGGCGATAAGCTTGATAATTCACTTGGAAATCTACGTATTATCACGCAAAGTGAAAACTGTAAGCTTGGAAATACAGGAAGGTGTAAATTATACGGAAAGAGAGCTATTAAATCCATAAATGCAGATGGTGAAGAAATTGTGTTCAAGTCAATTAATTCTGCTGCCAAATATTTTGACATAGTACCACCTTCAGTACAATACGTGGCAGAAAATATACAAAAATCTGCCTTTTCCAAAAGATTTTTGCAAAAAATAAATTTTCAATACATTTAGTCTACCGTATTTTTAATGTTACCAAATGATTAAGCGCGCCGTCAAGCATAATGATAAATATCGTAGTTGTCCGCTTATACGAGTTAATGTCAAAAGCTGTCTTGATTGTCCATACTTTTTATTGTAAAAACATTTCAGTGAATTTGGATCTCAAGTACTGCAAATAAAAATAATTTTTATAAATATTTAGTCATTTTTTTATTTCGTTAATTTTGTCATGAAAACAGCGTTTTTTGTTCGAAAATCTCGTTTTTTGCATGAAAAATGACCAAAAATCAATGAAAATCAGTCAGAGTTTGATAAATTCTGAGGGTGAAAACCCCAGGGGGGTTAACGGGAATTAGCATTACGTTTTTGATTTATCGATGAAAAACTGATTTTTTATATATTTTTGTCGTAATTCGCTAGTAGAAATCTATATAATACAAACAAAAGAACTGGAAAAAACCAGAAAAAATTGATTTTTGATCGATAAATCAAAAATGTAATGTTAATTCCCGTTAACCCCCCTGGGGTTTTCACCCAACGAAAACTAGTAAACTCAACGAAAAACTTTGCACAACGGGTAATATTATACTTGATACCTACTGAAACATAATGATTGGGATACAATATACTTGTCAATATGTGTAGGTTGCATTATACTAAGTAGAATGTTAATTTTCCCAAGGGTTTTGTTTAGCCATAATTACAGTCACTGACTCTGTCATGGGTTCATCTTCATCGCTGTCAGCGTCATTATCATTTTTTACAGAATCAGATAGCATAATCTTTCTTAATTGCATTACACGATTATCCACAATCTTTTTTCTTTCGTACTCGTGAGACAGTTCGGATTTAATATTTTCGATAGAACGTGCAAGAGGTGCAAATAGCTTTATTTGATTGTCGTTTACCATGGCTAGTGATTCAAGCATGGATTGATAAATTAATTTTATGAATCTGTAGTTTGAAGATAGTGTATATTTATTATCAAATTTTCTTTGTTGCAGTAATTCAAAATCGCACATGATTTTCTGAGGGTCGAGATTATCAGATATTTTTATTCCGTTATGTTTTAGTGTTTTAATAGCAGAAATAATATCATTGATGTTTTCATGGTTCATTATATATATTTATTTTTTATATTTAATATAAAAATAAACAAAAATATCCAGCGCGGGGTGACATTCGGTTTACCATTCCATAGTTGTATCAGATAAACCTAATGAGGTTCCGAATCTTTGTTTAGACATTTACCCCCAAAGAGACCCCTAAATATCCGTAACCGAAACTTTAGAGGCTCAGAGGGTTGTCTGTACGTGTAGTCTTATTTTGTGACCAATCAGATTCTGTTTATTGTTGCCTTACAAGAATTCCTAGATATCCGCAACCGAAACTCTAAGAACTCAAAGGCTGTTGGTCTTTGTGACCGAACCTCGTTAGGTTTATTTTTAGTTTGCGATTGTGTCTTTTGGAATGGCCCCTGTGTGGGGTACCCCTTTAGTGAAGTCACAAGGTCACGACCTCATATCACCCCCCGCTGTATATTTTGATGAGATGATATGATGATGAGATGATATGATGATGAGATGATAATGAGATGATATGATGAAATGCCGTCTTCACGCTAGCACACCAACCCATAACGATCAACCAATGGGTTATTCACAAAAGTGAATCCACCACGTGTTGACGTAGTGGATTGGTATACTCTGAAGACGGGGTGGGGGGTGGGGGGCTGGAGCCCCCAATAAATTATAAATTTTGGCATAAAATCGCCCCCCGCAGACAATTTATCCTTCTTGGGTTTCGAACCATGACCCTCCGGATGAGAGTTTCTACACGCTATCAACTGAGCTATCGGACCTTGTTATAAATACATATTGAAAAAGTTAGTATGTGTTTACCAATGTGTCAGTCATATCGTTATTCCTAAAAACTACAATATTCTTAACAAAAACCACATTTTTCTGTCTAAAATGAGATTTTATATTTCTAGTTTCCAAAATATATATAATTCTGTATAACACTGAGTCTATGCGTGGGCAGTAACAGCGGATATTGATTTAGTTATATAGCGGTCTTAAAATAACTTTACGCACAGCTGTTATGGAATAATCAATATGCAGCCACAGCTTTCTAGATTTCATTGTGTACGGATTTTATGTAAACAAAAGAATAAACATCCGGATATTTTTTTTTTGTTATAAAAACGCATTATGATAACGCTCTATGAGCGTACATACAAGTTTATATTCAGTTCTTCGTTCCTCGTGTCCAGAATTCTATTATTTTGGTCTGTAAGTTTAAAGTGTATTCTTGTCAGAAATGGATTATGAACTCGCAGGTAAACGGGATTAATTGGTTCAATTACAATTAACCACCCTGGTGGATCTTTAGGGCTAAAACTGAATAATATGTACCCTTGCTGAGCTTGGCTAGATTTAGAAAGATCTACCTGATAGCTACCTTCAATAACATCACATACCAGATTGACTGCAATTGCTGTTGTTATGTTTACAATGCCTGGTGATATATGTCTACCGGCACCAAAGGGATTGTTATTGTGTTTTAATATAACCGGTGGTGGGGCTATTTTTTTCCACGATTCAATTACTCCCGGATAATATTCTTCAATAAGATCACTTAATGATTTCTTCATTTCAGCGTTATTTAAATCTGGTATTATAAATGTTTGTAAATCTTTTTCTGTTATTTTATAACGATTAAGAAATACTTGTTTAGATTCTGGATTTGTGTAACGATTTCCATCGAGTTTAGTCGCAGTGATTATAATACTTCGATTGACGATGTATAAATCGAATAAGATACCATTTAAATGTTTTATTGACTCAATTATTTGCTGCTTTACACTTTCATTATAATGTTGTGGTAATGAAATAAGTAAATTTCTTAAATCATTAAACGTTTTATCGTATTCGTGTTTAAGAGTATCTAAAAAATGTTTAATAAATTCTACATCAACCGTATAGGAACTAATCTTCGTCCTGGTGTCTATGTTAACAATAAATAATGCTTTATTCAACCTGGGGATTCTTTTACCGTCAAAATCGGTAAAATAATATCTATCTTCGTTTGGAAATCCAAATCTTGTATTACTCCATGGTTGTTTTTTTCGATATTCTGGATCTTTAATGAATTTTCTTCACTCGTTTTAAACTCATTTTTAGTTGGTTCTGAAACTCCATTATAAACAGGTGCGACTTCAGGCCATCCTAACACGGATCTAATCGAACTCTGATAAATATCTACGGAGTAATCAGGGGAATTTATTTCAATAACCGCAGATAGTGTTGGTTCGTAGACAGTAATTGCTATTTTTGATTCTTTTCCTGTAATAGATTTAATTCTGCGCTGGAATTCATCGTTGATCTGTTCTATCTGATAACTACCAGTTGGAATACTAACTACTTGCCAATCAGGAGTTCGATCAGGTTTATTCTTATTTGCGAATACTAATGAATTATTTGGCTGTTGTCCACCAAACGGTTTTGATCTAATATTAGGCCAGCTATGATAAACTCGTAATTGCGCTAATGCTATTTCCTTTGCTGGAATTGCAGTCAGAAAATTAACGCTAAATTCAGGATTGGTTGAACTTAATGATATCATAGTAGTTTTTGACGGCGTTGTATTAGCCACGATCTGCTGAAGTAATTGCGACTCTGACATTATTATTATCGCTATTATTTAATTCTCCATCTTTCCGTCACTAGAGAACGCGTCGCGTTCCACTATGAATGCTTCATCGTAGGTTTTCATTATCGTTACGAACTCCTCATCAGATATTTTACCATCACTGAGATACGCTGAAATATACGAGCATAATTTAGTGTATGCGGCTGTTGCTGTGTGCAATTTCATCACGTACTCGTTTACTTTATCATTCGTACACGTAGATATTTTTTAGAGATAATACTGAAAATACCTGCACATGTTGTTGCCGTTGAAACTATAATTGTTACAGGCGCTGTCATCGTTATTGTTGATAATAATAATCCAGTTCCAGCAATAACAGCAGAAACCGAGTATATCATTATATCAATAACGACCATACGACGACGATATTGTTTTACCTTTCTCGTGTAATCGTCGATGATATTTTTTAGTTTGGTTTGACACTCACATACTTGAGTGTATCTGTGACGTTGAACGTCGATAAATGATTCTTGATTCATTATACTTATCTAGGTAATTAATTGAGGAGTTTCGGCTACAAACTCAATACACCACCAATAATCTGCTGTGGTTAACTTTTTATCATTCGCTATCAGCATAAACGTTTCCTCGACATCTTTGTTTAACACTATAGACACAGTTCCAGAAAAAATATCGGTTGAATGACGCCATGTAAATACGGTAAATATAGTAAATTTTTCAGCACAAAATATAGATAATCTGTATACACCAGTAACCTCTGCGGTATGTTTAAGAGTGTTATTTTCCGGTGTCCATGTTGCTTTTCCTGATGCGACTGTATATACCATGTTAATGATCTGCTTGTGAGGAATTTTAACGAGATTAGTTTTTTGAATAATGTTAGGAATACCACTAATGATATCGTTGAGTCTTGCGTTAATGTCAGCGAGATTAATAATAACAGTTGGTGGAGTTCCCAAAAAGTCATTAATAGATCTGTTTACATTTCTACGAAAATTTAGAAATGTTTGTATATGACTATTAAATTCAGTTCTAAATACAGCAATTCCATCATTAATTGTCGTTAACGAAGTCGTTATTGGAATTTCCTTATCGTCGACGTATTTCTTCGTTGCAGCGTCGAAATCTGTTTCTGGTGTTCTGAGATTATTAATACCATTACTATTCATGTTGAGAAATGCACGCATTATACCACCACGCGCTGACACGTACTTGGATTCTTGATCATCGACGTATTTTTTTGTTGCTGCGTCTGTATCTGCGATTGGATCTCCAAGATATGTAATTTTTCTTCCTGACATAATAATGTCACCGGTAAATACATCACCAGTTTTCTTAACATAGTCGTTAACCGATTTACCGGAATCCTGTATTTTACCCTGATCAGTGAAAGTAACGACATTATTAACAACCGTATTTGGAATTCGTACAAGTACATCTGGTAGTTGTATATTACTCGTTTTTAATCGTCCTTGTTTGTCCTGAAAAACGACGACTTCATTTTGATCCACACTTGTTATATTTAATAAATCATCGATTTCATTTCTGAGCTGATCAAGAGTTGCATATTTAGATAAATCGACCTTCTGAGCTCTACCTGAGGATCTTCCGTAAATATTTACCATTATATTTACTGATATCAGTTTAAGTGTTATGACGTAGTGTAGTGAACGCGTGTACGACTTTATGAGGCGGTGCTGTTGATTTTGATACAGCATCAAGCATAGCGAGGGTTTCACTGCCGCATATTGGAGGATCAGTTATTTTTTGTGTTGGTAACGTTGAATACCAGATTGGAGCAGTATTATTGCTAACGTAATGAAGAAATTCTTTTGGTGATGCTAATCCATACGAATCGAAATAAATAATTCCACGTGGATCAATTGCATATGCGACCCAGTGCGTGCCTGGGCCAGAATTTTTATCGAGATTAATGATACTGGTTTCATGTTGCATTGCAACGGTAGGTAATTGATCGCGCATAAAAACACCTCTAAAATTTTTTATTTTTAATTGCTTAGCAGCATTAAGTAAATCAAAATTGGACATAGGTGATATTAGTAAACTGTCCCTGGTAATCTTAGACCCCTTCCGTACCAGTGTGGGGTCCCTGGCAATCTTAGACCCCGACCGTATGCTGGGCCTGATAATCTTAGACGGCCCGGCTGTGGTACGTTTGGTGCTCTTAGACGTCTTCCGTGTTGCTTTTGTCGTGATCTTTTTTTTAAATTTTCTGCGTGTATAATTCCCTGTCCGGTTGCTTTCTTTAACGCCATTCCAGCAGCTGTTCCAACAGCACCTAGCGCAGCTGCTTTTGCAACAGCTGGGGTTGCAGCTGCTATTAATGCTGGTATTGCTGCGAGAAGTGGAAATATACCACCCGTTTTAGCAATATCTTTGATGGCGCCCGCAGAAAGATTAAGTTTGACGCCTTTATTTGATTTCTTAGCATCATTGAAGTTTTTAAACTGACGCTCGGTCAACGATAGTTTATTTGCACCGGTCATCTGTTCTCGTTTTAGCGATATTTTTATTCCACAATTATTTTTTGATGCTGATTGCAGCTTTTTAATCTGACCAGGAGTCAGACTCACACTAACGTGATGATATGACATTATAATTATTATGAACGATCTAATTACATATTTTCTACTGGAGCATCAATAACTCTCATTCGTCCACCAACACCTTCGAGTAACATCGATTTATCGCTGAGTATAACGGCTATTGTTCTGTAATTGACAATAACTCCTCGAGTTACACGAGCTCGAAAATGAATATCTACAACAGATTGTCTGGTTAAATCTAAATGTTCTAGTGAAAAGTAATAAATCGGATACAGCGATGTAAAATCTAACTGAGATATTTGTAAACCAGTATCAATATTTTGATCACGACCCATGAATGTCATTAATCGATGATATGCACGTGCTACATGATTATCTTCAAAATTCAGTAATATATCCTCGGATGGTTCTTGATGTCCATTAATCCTTAATGAAACCTCAGAAACGCCGAGTTTATCAAATATCATATTACTTTGTGTTTGATTATTTACTCGTGCATTATTTTGAAGCGCAATAAATATATGTCGCGGTGCAGAAACACCTTGCTGTGATGCTATTTGCCACGTAAATAAACCATTAATATTACTCCGGATAACATCTGTGGTCATCGTTAACCATGATAACGTTGATTTACCACCTTGACTCATAAAAGATAGTAACCGGTCTTCTTCAGATATTGTTGGAGTCATCACTGGCATCCACAGGGAAAGTTTTGTTAGTATAACTTTGCCATGAAGTGCTCTGGTTGCAGCATCTATAGCATTAGCATCAGCGCCCTCTCCCATAACATGCCACATTGCATCATTATCATCGCCTTTTCGCACAAGTACAACCGTATGTTTGGCTCCAAAAATGACTTTTCTGACATTTCTGCAGAATCCAAAAATATGTGACAGTGGAATCGCACATGAAAATGTTTTTCTATTACATTTCAACATTGATCGACGCGCTGCAAATCCTAAGTTGAAATCTGGATTTGGAAAAGATAGATCTTCAATAGCAGCAGCAACAGGAGGAACAGCTCGATTATTGGGTTGTCGAGTAATCTGATTTCTATTGTCAGGGTGGTCAGAAGTATCTTTTGAGAACATCATTGATGGACCAGCTGATCTTGAGTAATCGTCGCTGTATCTCGCAAGACCTAATATCGTTGTAGCAACATCAACGTCTTTCTGAATCG
>JAECUM010051908.1:0-20000 GCA_016617855.1 Megalonaias nervosa | reverse complement strand
CATTTGAGTGAATGATTAGAGGGTTTTGATGAGAATGAAGATAACATTGATACGGGTTTTCATGCGTTGCAGTATGTAACTATGAGTGACGAAATTTTCAAAGCCATACTAGTTTGAGTAAATATAAAAGTATGGAAACGATCTTCTCATTATTGAAAACTTTCTAAACGGCCAGGAAGTTAAAGTGACTAAAATGTTTAATGTTGTTATTGACAGTGAATATGTTCGCACAAAACAGGACACTGTATTTATCGTTTCCATACTCACACAACAGTGCCGATAAAGGTATATTATACACCCGCTAAACGTAAACTATTGCTCTATGTAGGCGCATGTAGGACCTGTTTAACTCTGGAGATCGGTGACCAATTTAATTTACTGCGAAGAAACCTTTTTGTTATTGACATTGTATTACTATTATGTACTTACCATGACCTTGACCTTCGACTTGAAATTACTTGACATTTATAAACCATGGAATAACACATTCTTACTGCTACAGAGGGACTGATTAATGTTTTTATGCTCTAGCACTTTATTTGCCGAAAAGAATATGTTAGTTAAACGGTATTATTGTTCCCTCCCAACATAACTTTCAGAAACCGACATCATTGCTTTATTACACACACACACACACACACACACACACACACACACACACACACACATATATATATATATATATATATATATATATATATATATATATATATACTATATATATATATATATATATATATATATATATATATATATTTTTCAAATAATTTAGAATTGAATACAATATAGTTTATTAAAATCCAAGAATTATTTTAAAATAAGGATGACGGATGATTGATGCTTTGCAAAGAAAGACGAAGAAGAGTACACGAGTTAACTGTAGCATAGTCAAATTGCATGTGCAAATATCAATCAATTGTTGTAACTCATTAAACAGAATAAAATGAAAATAAAATAAGCAGAATGAAAAGAATCGCTAACTGAACAACCTACTTGCACTTCAAAGCAAAAAGAAAAGGTTCATATTAGTCACACCGATGACCAATTGGATGCAGACACTGTTGATATGAAATCCTATCAAAATGACAATAGCAGATATAACTACATTCTAATTGTGATACACATCTTCTCCAAATATGCATGGACAATATATACGCATTTCTAGAAATCTGATAAGAGCTATAACCAGAAATGACACATGTTGATGAAAGGTAAATTCCACAACCACAATGTTCAAGAATTAATAGAGACAGGAATTATTAAATCTTTTTATACTTTAAAACAATATAAACATATGTAATCAAAAGCTTTAATGCAACTTTGAAAACTATAATGTGGAAAAATCACTCAAATAAGTGTAGAAAATGCGTATTTGAACTCACTAACCTCTTCAATTTATATTATATTTGTCATAGGTCTAGTGTTATGACTCAAATTGAAGCGAGAAATAAGGAAAACAAATATAAAGTATGGATCAACCTTTTTGGTCATATGCCAACTAATGAATATGGAGCGCTTAAATATAATATAGTTCAGACATTAAGGATTTAAAAAGATACATTTATCTTAGCAAAATGTTTTCTGCTTAATTTTATGGAAAAGATACTTACAATGACAGAAGTAATTTTACTTGACCCTACTGCGTATAAATTAGACTATTCAAAGGGAAAAGATATTGAAGGAATATTTAACGAGGCTGGGTTCTCTGATTTAGAAATAAAATGAAATGTTCAATGTTGAAACACAAACAAACAAACAAAACAAACACTCATACACTCAAAACAGTAACATGTAAAACAATATGTGCTCCCAAAATAGAAAGGATATAGTAATGTTTTAACAGTCGGTCTCCGTGCTTGAAATATTGTGGAGGCAAAAAATAAAAAATAAAAAAATCAGAAAAAAAAACAACAAAAAAACCTACAAAACAAACCACCAATCAATAAACTCCCGAAAATTGGTCATGCAAACTTCAGAAGGTCAGGAACATTACGGAAAACAAACTCTCATCGATTTTGCAGAATTGGAAATGGATCGGAACATAAGGAGAATTTGCAAAACTGCACGGATGCCGTGTAAAATTAATCGAAATTTAATCACTATTTCATGTATGTATGTATGTATGTATGTATGTTGCAATACCTTTATTGTTAGTTTATCCTCGGTTTTCATACTAATTTTTCTCTTTACTGACTCAAACTCTCGCAAGAGGTCAAAATAGTCGTATGTGTACTGTTTTCGGAGGTCTTCCATTGCACCTTTACCAATGATATCTTCCAAAGTCCCTAAAAACTCATCTTCCACGGCCGTGCCTCCCCAGGGACCTCCGCTTGCTTTCACGACTTCTTTCAATTGGTTCCCTTTTGTCTTTTGATGTACAGTCATGTCTGCCGTTCCACCTAGATAAAGCGAGCAGCATTAGATGATGATATGATTCAATAGCATGTATTACTTATATTAGCTATTGAAATATGTTCCTATTTAATAAATCACAATCAACATACTTTAACCTGCAATAGATAGTAAAAAATGTTACATTCCTGCATATAATATTAAAGTTGAATAATACCTACATATTTTATTGGGAAATTACAGAACGATATGCCATGGCCTAAAGCTAAGAAAAAGCTTGTTACGGAATAAAGGATGAAATTGTCTCTCAGTTCAAGATATCGACTGGATATATGAGGAAAGACCTGAACTTGCACTACAGACTTGTGATGCTTCGATTAAATACGATGATAGCAGAAAAGATCAATTAAAGGGATACTATTATAAATCTGAGACTCTGGTTACAAGACGTATAAAGTGTATAAATAATTATTTCGAGCGAAATTGAAAAAGTAAACTATCAAATCTTTGACATAAATACGGTTCTTTCGTGAAATTAGAAACAAAATTAAAGTGAACTAATGTATTTGCTCCGAGAAAACATTGCAAAAAGACGTTTGTTGTTGATAGCTGCATATGTGCATACAAAAAGTCACGAGGTTTAAGACTGCGCCTTAGGCAGTCAATGCCTGGTGAACAAACTTAACTCAATGTCCCCAGAGATTCGCTTCATTTTCGGCTGAAAGGGGGAAGTAGAAAAGGAATTTTGTGGGGTTTCTTCTGAATGCATCTAAACACATCTGGTTTCGAGAGATTTTGGTTTAGCCGGTTGCTTAGGTGTATAAAGAAGTCGCATTCTATAACTGGTGAAAATTGGAAGTTTGTTTTCGTATTGGATCCACGATTTGTGTTTCCTGGAAAAAGGGTCTAACATCCGAACGCCAATACCGGTTCCGAGACAGGTTAATTTTCGTTTTCTTTTTAACTCGAGAAGAAAGTCTACATTCTATGATTACATTCTAGAACTACATCGTTCTCTTATTCTGTAATGCCAACCACTTGGGTGTGTCGTAAATGATCATGACGTTACACAGCTTGGAGGTAGGGTACTACTTCATTCCACGTAAACATGGCAGCGAGGATTATGAGTTAAACACAGAAAAGAAACCTACGGGTTACGCGTTTGGCGTTGTTAGCAATGGTCCTCACTACCGATCTTAACATGAAGAACCGGTGGCCAGGTATAATCATCCCACTTGGTAGTATACGTATGTCAGATATTATACGTGGGAGAGAAAACAGTCGACAGTTATTCCATGGAAACAAATAATCATCGATTTCCTGTGTAATTCAGACTCAGAAAACTACGTGAATGCAAACGAAACAAGAGTGAAAGGACCTCCTTTATTGTCGAGTTAATGAGCCAAATTTAAGTTATCGGTAACATATATTTAAGGTACGGTTGAACGAAAGGAGGCGTGAAGCATTTGTAATCATTATATAGCTATTTTTATACCACACCCGATTTAAACAACTGACCACGCTAACCTTCGAGACCGACGATATAGAGGTCTTGGGGTGATATTCGGTTTCTGTTAAAAGTTGCATATGACATTGTTAAAATTTGAGATGTTTCTTGCTGTCTCAGAAAACGCATTAAGGTATGAATTAATACCTCCAAGGTCTACCACCATGTACGTAGATCCTGGCGGGAGGGCGCCAAAGCGCACTTCGTCCTCTTTGTCAACAAATCTGTCCAATGGCAGATACTGACAGTAGAGCGCCGCTGCCTCTGGCTCCAGTGCAATGTCAAGCTGATTGCTTTTAATACCAGCCTAAACGTTTGGTACAAGATATACGGATGTTAGATGCAAATGCATGTACTTCGTTAATAAAAAAAAAAATTGGTAACAGAAGGGATAGACAAGAAATATCATGTTATTCCAGAGTTAGTTGAACAGGTTCAACAATTAATATTCACTAAAGACACAGATTAAAATGGCTTCGTGAGGCCATTAGTAAGAACTTCAATAACTATCAACAATTAAGTTAGGATACACACATACTTGTAACCAACTGTATATGCAATAAGATCATAGTCAATCGGAAAGATGTGGGGGAAAAAACTTGTTTTGACATATTTTTCTACTTGCAAATATACAAGACTACCAGATAATAACTTGGAAAATCTAATTACAAACTGGAACTATTACTGTCGCTTTAATGGTAGTAATATTAGGTCGGAGAGAAAGAAGCCCTAGTAAGGTAAAATCTAATCTTTGTCGATGGAAGATGCACATCATTCTCGATGGAGGTGCAGATGCTATCTTTTGTTGCTATATTAAGGAGGAAAAAGAGATTATGATTAGATGATCATTTTTTATTCTGTTAGTCCTTAAAACCTTAAATACCATAATTGCAGCTTCTCTCATGAATTGCTTGGATGGTTCGTTCCAGATCGCTGGAACTGTCAATACCCAGTGAATCTCGGTCGAGCTTACGGGCACACCCTGCCTGTCTAACATTTCCATAAGAACCTTCGTGAGACATTCAATCGATTTCGAGAAAACATCAATTGTCTTCATCTTTTTTTTCGACGCATCTTCAAGTTCCGATGATTTCGTAAGGCCCTGGTGAATATATATATATATATATATATATATATATATATATATATATATATATATATATATATATATATATATATATATATATATATATATATATGCGACAGAGCCTAGGATAGATTTTTCAGATAGCAGATAGTCACGATATATAATAGGTATGCTATTTCATTGCATTTCATTGTCAATAGCAGAATAAGGTAGAGTGGGACTATGAACACAAAGTATATAAAATACCAGTCCGACCAAGCTTATTTTCATCCTTCGCATACCTTATCTGAGGCCCATTTCACAAACGTTAGACTTGGGATCTCAGCGATCAGACCTAGGGTAATGGTTTGCGAATTTTGCTAAACGAGAAGCTCGATCGGTCAAACGGGATCTTGTACTTTGTGCATAGTAGCCCCAAGTTATCATACTACCGTTTAAAGGTCGAAAATTTATGTTACCTATATGTCAGATTACACGAAACGTCTCTAATTAAAAGTCAACTATATTTCTTGTCAATATGTTAGATTACACAAAAATCTTTCAATGGAATGCCAACAATTAGGGAAGACAGCCTACTATAGCAGTAGCGGAAAACAGACTAGAGGACGATCACACCAAAGTACTGTGAATAGAAAGTTTAAAGGAAGTACGCCAGTGGCAGAGGTGATGAAGACTCAAACTGGTGTGAAAATTTAAAAACTGTATTGTACAAAAGCATAGTTGAAAATTCTTGTTGACGTAAGAAAGCAGATATCAAAATTTTTTGATGAAGTTTAGTTGGACTGGGTTGATTATCAATCAACAGGAAGAAAATATAACAGCATAGCATCCCCATGGATACATATCCTAATCCATGGGTCTCAAACACTCGGCCCGCGGGCCGCATGCGGCCCGCCAAGCCGTATCATGTGACCCACAAAATGATTGGCGTCACAAGGTGTCATGACAGATAATAAAGGTAGTGCGGCCCTTCGGCCATCGAAAATGCGCTCATGCTGCCTTCAGGGTGGTTTGAGTTTGATTCCTGTGACCTAATCCTTGTAATACAAATGTTTGCATTTATAAGTATAGACAAGTGATATACTAGATTAGACCTAATTCCGTGAATGCTTTGGTCTTGAAATATCTGTAAGCCAAGATGTCATTGCCATCATTCACAACATAATACTTTTTGTCATATGCAGTAAGTCCCATCTTGTTCAGAATGACTGTAAGCAAAATGTGGTTGCTCGATCTGATATTGTTCATTAGCGCATACTGTTTTTCACAAGCGAACGCTTTTAAATAATTATCATGACTTGTGTGATAGAAGTTTGGGAGACACTATTCTTGATATCCTTCGCACGTGTTTAACATCACCATCAGAAAGTCTACAGCTTTACATCTTAGCTTTGAGGCCAACAAATTTTCTGCTATAGTACATGAAGTAGTTTCACCTTTAATTTTCCTTTTTACGTTTTGCTACTTTCATAGTGAATATTGCTGCCTTCAGAAGATATTTAGAAAAGTTAAAACGCTCTTTCGAGGCAAAAATGTATTCGTAGATGCAATCTGTCTCGATTTTACAACGTAGTAAATTTTGTCATTATACAGTTTGTGGGACACTTAGTGCTTCTGGTGGCACCAGCAGCACTACAGATGATGAAATTTGACTTGATTTGGTTAAAAGCTAGTGATACAATGTCTGGACAGCTAAATATTGTCTTCGTAAAAGATCACAAACGTGGTTGGTCCAGATGATGAAAAAGACGAAACGTATGTAGTTGACATATTCTGTTGCACGTTCTTGTTATTGGGACTCATATTAGTTTCCGCACGCAAAAAATATTTATAGTTAAAGTAGATTCAGGTCTAGAGAAAATTATTACGCATTTTGGTATATAATTGTCTGCGAAGGTTTGTTTCACTGAAAGATGGAATCATGAATGGTGACATGAATATGGATGACAATAAGATCACATTAAAAATTAAACTAACTTTGAATGACCAGAATGTAAACAAATCATACGCTGACCAACTTCCCCAAGAAAAAAATTTAACTGTTGAAGTGCCAAATAGTGTAAATATAAATATTGGCAGGTTTACATATATAAAAAGGCAACACTTGGTCTTCTTTTGGCACCCAGACCAGGCGGATTTTCTTTTCAGAGAACAACTGAGGGGAATACTCGCCAATAATGACTAACGAAGGTTTCAAACCTATCAGCAGTGTTAAAGAGCTTATGTTTCAAAGCAACTGCTAGAGGTACCAATGTAAAGTTAGCAGTACTAGCTATGTTAATGTTCCAAATGAAACGCAGATGCAGCTACAAACTTAACGTAGACAGCAGGCGCCTAATACGTAATGAAGGCCGCATACCAACATTGCTGGCAACAGTCTTGACAAAGATTCATTCAGAGACACGGCATCATCATAATACTCAGAAGACAACCAGGCAGGCAACGCATTTTGGTATGATACAAGCGGCGAGTGGATTACAACGTTTGGATACAAACAGAATGCCAAATACGTGTAGCCAACCGAAATTTCATTTACACAGACGAGCCGATAATACTTCAATGCCAAGAAAATCACGATATGAAGCAAGACAATTTGGTGAAACAGAGTGGACAACACTGTATACAGCAATACAGCATTCAGTAGAAATGATATGTGCGGAATACGAAACAGATTCTATCAACACAACCAAGTTTGGTTACTTCAGATTGTATTGTATAGAGGCAGATCCGCCCAATCCGAGCTTATCGCTTTTTAAGATTTCAATGCTTGATGACCTTGTTTAAAATGTTTATATATGTCTGAGACTGTTAGAATAGCCAAAGAACTTTACAAACTGTTGTTTAATAAAAAGCACGACGACTCACCAGAAAACGTGTCGGTAAAAATTTATTACGATAATTTTGGTCAGCTGAAAAGGTTCCGGTCTGATTTTTAGCCTGATCCGCTAACTATCCACAAGATGGGACCCCTCAAATTATTGTTCAGTTACAAGTTTGTGAACACAAGAGTTAAAATCAGGAAGTAGTCAGAACGTTATGCAACGAACGATAAAGGCCCAGACGCGCTGTAAAAGTATAGAGGTGATAATAAACAATGCCATCAATGAACCACACTCGTCTACTGTTGATGCAATTATTAAGATAAAATAATGCAGGAAGGAGACGAAGAAGTGCTGACTACAGATGTAAGTATGATTTTGCTGAGAAAAAAATATTGGAAACAATAGATCTTTGATCAAGTCAGCAAATTTGATTTTCACTAATTAGTTGGCCTACATATTGATAATATCTATACGATATTGCCAGCGATGTCAGTGCCTGAATAAATTATGGGCGACAACAATTGCTAACAAAACCAAAACCAGAACAATATAACTTTTCTTTTAACTATCAATCAAATGTACGTGATAAAAATTTCCGTAAGATCAAAGCTTATGAATGACACAAAGTATACATGAAATAATATACTATTTATATACATGTGAAAGTGCATCTGCTATTAAATTGTCCTTTCCCTTCATGTGCCTGATGCCAATATTATATTGGTGCAACATTCTCCACTTTAATAATCTCTGGTTTTTGTTTTTCATCTTACCAATGAAAGTAAGGGGGTTGTGATCACTGAATACAATAATCGGAGAAGGAGCCGAACTAATATACACTTCAAAGTGTTGCAATGCCGATATCAAAGCCAAACATTCTTTCTTGATTGTGGAATAATTTCTCTGGTGCTTATTTATTTTGTAAGAGTAATAGCACACTTGATGTTCTACACCATTTTTGTCTTCTTGAATCAATACTGCACCAACTCAAACATCACTTGCATCAACAGACATTTTAAATAATTGATTGGAACAGAAATAACTGGTGCACTCTTAGGTATTGCCTTTAACTTATCAAAAGCCTCCTGACATTTTGCAGACCAAAAATAAAAACTTGGTTTTATTTCTCAATAAAATTGACAGGGGTTCAGTAATCATTCAAAAATTGGAGCAAAGCTTCCGATATTATCAAGCCATACCCAAACATTGCATCAGTTGCGTTTTACTGATAGGACAGGGACTTCAGAAAGAGCCTTGGCCTTAGGATCTATAGGTTTTAACTTGTCCATCTCCCACGATATGTCTCATGTGCATTTTCAATTTATTAATGCAGTCATCGATTCTTGGTAATGGAAATGAATCTGTTTTGGTCACATTATTCACTTTTCTATAGTAAGTGCACATGAGAAAAGAATTATCTGGTTTGTGTAGAAGAACAAACAGTGAACTCCAGGGACCTTCACTGGGTTCTGTAAAATCATTCTCCAGCAAACACTGAATTTATTTTTTCAAACATTCCTGTTTGAGAGGGTTTAATCTATATGAATGCTGTTTCACAGGTGTGGATTCTACAATTTCAGCGTCATGGTAGATTTTATTTCTTCGTATGGGAACATCTGGAACAAGTGCTCAGATTCAAGAAATAGCCGTTTTAGTTCACTCTTTTCTTGCTGCTGCAGATAGGATAGTTTCTGCTCCAGATAATTCTTAATTTCTGAATTCCGAAGATTGGTTACACCAAATACACTACAGTCCGACTGTATTCCATTGCTTTAATCTTCACTGTTTGGGACAAGTTCGACTAAATTGATTGCTTGATTAACATAGCTATTTCTATCAACATACTCCTTTAGCATATTTATATGGCAAACTCGTTTTTCTTGTCTCCCCCCCCCATAAGTAGTAATGATATAATTTAAATCACTTACTTTCTTTTCAACTGTGTATGACCCATAGTACTTAGCTTGAAGAGGATTTGAGGTAAGGGATAAGAACTCCATCACCAGGCTGAAAACTAATTTCCTTTGTGTTTTTGTCATACCTTTATTTCATTTTTGCCTAAGAAGAATGCAAATTAATTCACAAACCTTTGGCGACTTATATTTAAAACCAGAATTATAGACGAGAAGATTAATTTCTGTATCTTCATTTGAAAGAAGTTTCTCTTTTAACGACTTCATTGGTCCACGGACAGTGTATCCTAACTCTAGTTTAAATGTACTAAATCCTAAAAATTATTGTACTGATTTCTTAATGACAAACATCAGTAAATGAACATCTTCGTCCCAATCTTTTTCGGTATCAAAATAATCAGACCAAATCATATTTTTCAAAATTTGATGAAATATTTCTAAATCCCATTGGCTTTCTGGCAGAGGACTTAAATTACTGAATGTCTAATTCAAGCATAACTTGCTGGAAAATTCCAGACATAAAATTTGACTCCTGATCTGATTGGACAGATTTGGATAGACCAAACTGAGTATAAAACTTTATCAAAGCTTTAACTATTAATTTTGTTTTAATATATCTTAAAGGAATTGCCTCTGGGAATCTTATGGATGCACACATTATGGTCAACAAGTGTTGGTTACCTGACTTGGTCTTAGGTAAGGGACCGACAGACTCTACCATTATTCTGTTAAATTGTTCGTCAAATGCAGGAACAGCTTGCTGATGAATCTTATTTATTTACTGATTGGGTTTTCCTACCATTTGACAAGCGTGACAAGATCTACAGTATTTACAAACATCACTTTTAATTTTCGGCCGTTAAAAATGATTCAAGATCATGTGATAACACTCATTCATCCCCAAATGACATGCCAAAGGAGTTTCTCGGGCTCAACGAAGAATATCCTGTCTATTCGACTTAGGAACAACAATTTGATAGCTCAATGACCACTCGTTACCAGCAGGTACCTCACGTGGTCTACGTTTATTCAAAGGACCCCATTTGTAACAAAATAGCAAACAGGTACGTCAATGACTTCAGTTTCGCAAATAGCCATATGAAACGACCTCGGTATTTTCATCCTTTTCGTCGACAAGTGATTATTATTTGTCACCCTGATTAGAATTTAGATAATGAGTAGTAAAAGGAGGAACACTATGATCAATTCTATTTGATTGATCCATACAAGAGTAAAAGTGACCTGATCAAAAGCCTGACCAATACATGTGTCAGCTAGAGGACTAATTTCTGATTAACATAATTCTTAAGAGCTTTCTTTGGCATAGCTCTAGTAACTGCACAAGCTGGTTATAAATCAGGGATTTCTTTTTACATAGGGACGAGTTTCTGATCCAAAAAGGTCTTGTCAGTTATAAGTGTTTTGACCACAACCTATCTCCAGCTAGGTCACTGCCTAGTAACGAATGGATACCATCGATGAATAAAGATACCACTGTTCGGACTGTAACGGGTCTAGGGACTAAGTCTGATGACAAATTTACACAATGGAGTGGAAGAGTTACAAAGCCGCACTCTATTCCCTAAATAGGAACACTTTAATTAGAAGACCACTTCTCAGAAAAAAGTAAAGTATCTGATAATAAAAGACTCTGAGAATGTCTGTGTTCCTTAAAATTGTAATAAGGATATGATTGGCAAAGTCATCCACGAGTGATATAGAACCTTTCGAAATGAATGGTTCATAATTCTCCATGCAAAATCACACTGGCTACCGGTTTTTGATGTAACAAATGTATTGCTTTAAATACATGACCGTGACCTTGACCTCTTAGAAATACGAGCATTTGGGACAGGCCTGTCTTGATTCTGTTGCTTATTTTTCAATCTATAGCAATCAGAAATAACGTGTCCTTTCTTCTTGCAATAGGTACACGTACGAATAGATAAGAATTTCTGATCGGTGTTATCAGAAACTTGGTCCTAAAAGTTGTGCCATATTAAGATTTAAGAGTGTTCGTAATAGGCTGAAATAGATTTTTAACAGAAAACTCCTGAGTGGAAGACTTAATGACAAAATTAACTTTGTAGGTATGGAATAATCGTCAGTGTACGAGCAGCATTTTCTAAAGTTTCGACCATGCACTCGTCAATGTGTGCCTTAACGTCACAATAGACGCAGTTCTTGAACTCTTCAACTAATATGAATTGTCTAAGATTATAATAATCTTTATCAACCTTTTCAGAAGAGCACCACTGTTATGTATATTTAATTTAATTGTTTGTTTGTTAGATTTTTTTTGAAAAACAATATATTTCATTACATGCTATTATAATATAACATTGTATGCAGAACTTGACCTTGTCCAAAACTTCGTTCATATCTGCTTGATCTAACTGACCTTTTATATTTCATTTTATGTCAACAATTAATAATAGCTAAATTATTCTCTATGTTTATGAGCTGAATATCAGAATTATTATTAACAGAAGAAGTAAATATTTTTATTTGGGTCAGAATTTTGGACCTTCCTAAGTGAATTTTACTGGTTATGATTTTGATTTTGTTAACATTAGGATTATTCTAGAAGGTTATTTTTTGCATTAGGTAATGTTTTTTGCAGAAAATGCTAATTGTGACCTGAGGTCAAGTAGAGAACCATATACTCTTGTAACTGTGAAGACTTGGTCATTCGTGCTTTAACATCTAGCACTTTTAAGTTGTATTACATGTTGTGACCAGGAGTTTTGGGCTGGAATCTGTTTTTGTTCAAATTATTGAATTCAAGTGATTGTTTTCTCTGGAAATACAAAAGTACTCTGATAAAATTCTTGGATAGAGACATTCACTGGAATTTTTAGTATATTCAAACCTGGAATTATATTTCTGTGATTCAATAAAAGACTGTTGACACATCAGCACGTCAATAGCTTCTACAGACACGTCATCGAAATCAGTTTTGTGACTTTTTCTGGACTTTCACTGAATTTTATTCAGGACTTTAAATTACTAGGACTTGTGTCTGTAATTCTTGGATATTTTGAGATTTAATTCGCAATACCGTAAGTTGCTTTATCGCATTTTCACTTGTATTCTAGGAAAATAAATATAATTGTTAAATTTTACAAAACTTGTTGTCTTTCACTCTTTTCTGTTACTTATTTAAAGAGCATAGACTCGTAGCAACCACCTATCAAATAATTGCTCCTTTTCCTCTTGCAAATTCGAGATGGATTTATCCAGTTACCTTTCTATAGTTCCCAAAACTTTGTCGATATGTCTTAGGTACCAACACATAACCATTTGAGATACATCCTTTAACCAGATCATAATCAGCACTTTGTTGTACCGACAGGGAAATATAGATGTCATGAGCTTTACCAATAAGAGTATGATGAAAATTTGAAATGGCCGAGACAGCATGCGACCTGTGTACAATGCTCTCTTGGTCATTTGAAGTTTTCGGCATTTATTTCTTCAAAATAAGGAAAATATTTCTCTAGTTGTTTTTTTTTTTTAAATGGGTACGAACCTAATATTTTTTGTAATATCAAAACCCAAGATTTTATGTAACGCTGGGGAGTGTTTTCCACTTGCCAACTCTAATTCTTTTAATCTAAATTGAAATTCTTTTCTTTCTTTTCTATTTAGTCTTTGTATTTCTCTAACTTCTTTTTCACACTGCATTTGCATTATCCTGTCTTTTCTTTCTCATTCATCATTCTGCAACTGCAATTGTGTTTCTCTCCTCTTTTTCTTTTTCCGATTGCATCTGTGTTTTCTTCCTTCTGTAACTGAATATGCCTCTCATTTTATCTCTTTCTGAAGCTCAAGGTTTCGTAGCTCGATTTTATTCTTGTATTTTAATTTCAATTTCATAACTATCATGTTAGAGGCAGATGAAGACTTACTAATCAGAACCTAAAGCACTTTTATCCAAAAAAAAATATTTTCTACTGAATCAAACATTTTTATTAATTGCTACGTTACAGAAGCCTTCGTCTCAGAAAGATCATATTGTCTGGCAAGCTGGAGCAATTCATCCTGTTTCAAGGACTATAACATTTCCTGGGTAGGATTTAAAATAAAGTTCTCCACTTTAGATGACATTGTGAAAGCTTGTTGGTTTCACAGTCGATTTCTCAAATATGAAATATACTCGGACTCATACAATTCCAAAACAAAGGGAGTTTAACTTTTAAAAACAAAGTTTTTTGAAATATTTTAGACAAAATCGCTTCCCTTGTACGAGCCTTCGCTTTTCTAACATGACTCTAGGGTCTTAAACAAAATAATAGAAAAGAGAGAAAACCAACAAGTTTTATAACATTCAACAAATAATTTATTTCTCTAGAATACAAAGCGAAAATGTAAAAAAGAAAAGAACTTACGGTATTGCGAATTAAATCCCAAATAATCCTAGAATTACTAACACAATTCTTAATAAAAAAAAGTTCTGAATAATCTTTAGTGGTATTCCAAAGAATTCCTAACGCTGAAGTCTTGCTGTGCCTGTAGTGGCTGGTAGTCTCTTATGTACTAATGTTCCAATGGCCTGAATTGTAATCATGTACCAACAGTCTTTTACTGAATCACATTAATATAATCCAAGGTTTTCTTATTTCAATTCACTATAATTTCCAGTCAATGTTTCTTTCCAAGAATATTATAGAGCACTTTGTATTTCCAGAGAATAATAAATAATTTTACCCAGATCAAAATCTGAATAAAACAATATAAGTGATTTCAGCCCAGGAATAAATAATTTTTCCAGTAAACAAGATTATAGAAAAAAACTAAGACACAAAAGAAGAATCATGATGACCGCCAAAAGTTCGTTTCTAGAAAAAATCTTAGCTTTAATTAGAAGGTCTGTTACTAAATTGTAATAAAGAAAATGTAACCACAATGCCCTTGACTCCAATTAAAATAAATATGTTTACTCCTATTAATAATGATCCTAATATTAAACCCACACTGATAGAGTGTTACGAATATATGCCCTTAAAATAAGTAACAGAAACGAGTGAAAACAAAAAGCTTTGTAAAATTTAACAAATAATTTATTTCCCTAGAATACAAAGTGAAAAAATGAGAAAAAAGAACTTACGGTATTGAGAATTAAATCCAAATATAATCCAAGAATTAAAGACACAAGTCCTAGTAATAAAAAGTCCTAAATAAAACTCAGTTTAAGTCCCGAAGAGATTTAAAATTGTCTGTTATGGTCTGCGAAGTGTTGATGTGACAACAGTTTCTTGTTGAATCACAGAAATATTATTCCAGGTTTGAATTCAATATAAATTCCAATGAATGTCTTTATCCAAAAATTTTGTCAGAGCACTTTTGTATTTCCAGAAAAAATAATCACTTGAATTCAATAATTTGAAGAAAATAAAATTCAGCCCAAACTGGTAACAACATAATACAACTTAAAGTGCTAGATGTTAAAGCGCAATTGGTAAAATCCTCACAGTCACAAGATAATATAGTTCTCTGCTTGACCTCAAGGTCACAATTAGCATTTTCTAGAAACAACCACTACCTAATGGAAAATAACCTTCTAGAATGATCTAATGAGCCTTGTTTATTTACAACATAAAAGTCACTTGGGAATCTCCAAAACCCTGACCGTGATCAACATATTTACTTCTTCTTTGTGTACCTGAATAATAATTCGGTTAATAAGCTCATACACAAAGAAAATAATTAAGCTATTATTTGTTGTTTACATAAATGATATTAAAAAAATAAAAAAGTCAATCAGGTCAAGTAGAAATGAACTCAATTTTGGACAAGGTCAAGTCCAGCAAACAATGTTACATTATAACAACATGTAATGAAATTTAAAAAAAAAAAAAAAATTTTAAACTAACAGATAAACAATTAAATTGAATATACATAACAAAAGAAATAATTAGCTATGCATTAGTTATTTACAGTAAAAAAAATCAATGATTCTGGTCAAGTGGACAATGAACTTGATTTTGGCCAAGTTCGGCTAAAAATACAATTTTACATAACCCGTTGCATATAGTAAATTTAAAAACTAACAAACAACGCAAAATAAAATATGCATGTAACAATTTTTATAAATCACATTAGTGAAGACATGCGGCTAAAAGAGCATGAAAAACTTGTAGCGTTTTACGAGCATTATTACAAATGATCCTATTGTTTCAAGCGGTCTTACTTGCATTATCGCATTATTTTTTTCTGCTGGCAGTAGTTCCCTTTGTATTGAACACCACCGGCGCCACTTCTACTGGCATAATGTTGAACCCGTTTTTGGTGAATATTTATGGTGTTGGAATTGCAACGCAAGCTTGTTTAAAAAGAAAACAAAAAAACGTAAGCCAAAAACTCTGAAATAAAAGGCTAGTGCAGGTATGATTACATCATATGCATGAAAATTCTTAATCCGAGCAAAGCTTGCCTGCGTGGAACCACGTAATACATTGATGACCACGTTAATGAACAGAGCGTGGTAGATATTAACATAGCCCGATGTTGGTTTCCCGATATGAGACATGTATGCTGGAAAATATCAGAAGCAAAAAGAAAAAGAAGGCAGCGGCGATTATTATACAATGTCG
This sequence comes from Megalonaias nervosa, assembly GCA_016617855.1. Classification (NCBI taxonomy): domain Eukaryota; kingdom Metazoa; phylum Mollusca; class Bivalvia; order Unionida; family Unionidae; genus Megalonaias; species Megalonaias nervosa. The sequence goes on along the minus strand of JAECUM010051908.1, from coordinate 3,723 downwards.
CTCATGTTAAAGTCTGAGCAACCATGTCTGTCGTATTCTTCTTCTAGAAAAAAAGAGCTCGCTTTCATTCAATGGCTTTTTAGCGTAACAGTGAAAGTGCTCTTTGGGTGTGTTTGCTAGTTTAAAGGTGATCTTAATCGCTTCTCACAAAAATACATTTATTGTTTGCATAAAACTTGTCATCAAACCTATACTGTACTATTCAAGTCAACAAAATCTATGTTTCAGCGCAACAGACAAAGATGCCATCAAAGCTGGTTTGGCAAAATCGTATATAGATTTCTTGTGACCATGTTTGTTGTATTCTTTTCCTAGCATGCAGCGGCTACTTCTATGACTATATAGGCATAAAATTTTATGTGCCCTGTGATTTTCTTTTAACAACTTATAAATCATCTTGAGAGCGCTCTTGACAAGCCTGTAGGCGATATTAAAAATATTAATAGATGCTATCATTTCGAAGACGTCTTGGAGACACTATTTCTGTGCAAACGTTATCAGGGCGGCATCTTTTGAGTCCAAATTGTATGCAATTATAAAATATTGCTTTGTTAAAATGTTGATACATGTTGTCTTAGATTTGATGCGGCGATCGGAACTGTTTTGCCAAAACCTGATTCACAAGCGACTAATTGCAAATATTAAATATTTTCCAAGGCAAAACATCGAGCAGTTTTTACTGGAAACTCGCTGGCGATAGCGTCGATGGCGTCAGAAATATTTTGTGGCTGTGTTCTCTATGCAGGTCTTTCTTCAGAAGCGCGATAAAAATCTGCTTCGCTAGATTCGCCAAAGTCATAATCACCATAGACTCCTACGATGCCAAACACGACACGATCATTTACATATCTGCGGTAATCGCTGTTGTGAAAGATCCTGTCATTGTCATGGCAAAATCCAAGTTGTTCTAGCGAGCACTTGCGAGAAACGATGTCAATAAGCGGACCGTATGAAGTGACCACAGAGACTTCCGGCCCTGATAATATCTGCGGAGGATAATCTTCTAGCAACTTGTCCACATCTCACACCAAGGGATGTTTGAATTCCAAAAGAAGAATTTCATTGCAGTAGACCACATATCCAATTAGAGATCTGAATAACCGGATATATAGGTAACATAAATTCTCAACCTCTAAGTAGTAGTATGATACAATAGGGCTCCTGGGCACAAGGTACATGATCTTTCTTGACCGATATAGCCTTTCGTATAGCAAAATTCGTAGACCATGATCGCTGTGACCCAAGTCGGGCGCTCCTCATATATGTCTCTGATAAGGTCTACGAAGGTTGTACATCGAAAAGCGAGGGCGCGCGGGGAGGGGGGATTATACAGCTTGTGCTCAAAGCACACTTTACCATACTACTGTGGTTTATCGAACTTTTCATAAATTAGATTTCTTTAGTTAGAAACATATAAAAACAGAAATCTGCGTAAATTAAAGGATAAAAATATTGTAATAAACTAGAGTTTGTGCGTTTTATATTAACTTTTCCGTTTATAGTTTTGTTTGATTTGAGTAATTATTTGTTGATTATGGGGAGTCAGTGTTGGAAAGATATTTCTTAGTCAGAGTAATTAGACAATTTCTAGTAGCAGACGTCATAATTTATTGTATTCACGAGACTTTATGACATCATGAATTAGTTTCGTAAAATGGACCCTTCATAATTTCTATACATAGGGAATTATCTGCGTATTTTTAGGTATACGTACTAAGTAATTTGATACAGGAATAATTCTTTGTATTGTGTGTTTTTTGTCGTATTTTGTGTTTCATGTTAATATTCGGCTCGAAAAGTTTCACTAAAAATCATGCAACTGTGAACAAACAAAGTATATCGTGCAAATGTGCATTGACAGATTCGCAATGTGTGATCGTTAGGTGATTAGAGATAGATGACTAGTATTTGCGCGTTTAAGAACCTTTCATTTGACAACGACTATTGGCTATTGGTCTTTGGAAATAGGGGAAAACACGGACTATTAAGCTACAATCACTCGATATGAGACCCATTATATGTAACAGTATATACATGGAACAAGGTATATTTATTTTACTCATGTTATTATAGTCTCTTTTCCTTTCAAATGCCCACATTTTATCTTCAATGAATTCTGTTATGATGGTTTGTTGCTGTCTATAGGACAGAAGTAAATGACTGAAAAAAGATACCCAAATTCAAACTTTAACTTGGATAAATGCGGCATAATTGTGTCCAATTACCTCTCTCTCATGTAATCTCATCTTAAATCTTCTGAAAAAGTACCAATCAGTTTGCTTCCCATCCATACACAGATCAGCATATTTGTCCTCCGCCTGATATCCGAAACTATGAATTTTCCCATCCTTCTCCAGTAGAAGACACGTGGGTGTCTTGTAAGAAATCAGTTGTTCCTTGCCACCGTTCCATGTCTGAGGAGCGCTTATCTTTGTGGGGTCCTTTTCAAATTCGTGCTTAAATTGGAATGCGATTCCAGAGTAGGCTGTGCCAAAGTCTATGGCTGCTACAATCATTGGTGTGTCGTTTTTGAATGCCATCTTTGTACCTATGAAGAACGAGCAAAATAATTTCAGTATACATACGTTTTAGCCTGGTGTTTTAAGGAGGTGGGATGAGTTGCTTATTAACATAATACCAAATGAAACTCTTTGCAGGAGATGGTATAGAAATTAAATAATGAACCTGGACATTTATATAGGTTTACATTTCGTCAGAAATCAGCCAGCCAGATTACGAAACAAACACATCAGTTACCAATTACGTCTTTAGATTAAGAAACAAACACATCAGTTACCAATCACGTCTTTTATAAACGTTTGGTTTTGTCGTCATGTTCTTGAGACAGTGGTTGATATAAAAGTTGTGGAATAATCACATGGAAGCTATAAACTAAAAGTAAAGGAGATAAGAAGATTTGGATGAATAATGTTATGTGTCGAAAGGTGATCGTCACATAGTCTTCAAAACATAAATGCTATTCTACAACTAAAACATTACAATCCCCAGATGACGATAATGAAATGAGGATTACGAAGATGAATACATAAAACTATAGAATATACAGGCGGTCTGAATCAGTAACGTAATAACGAACGGCACACAAAAGAGTAATGAGTCGATAAAAGACAGTCGACTCCCAAAGATATATGAATTGTCCTAGTACAAGCAGTGCAGGTATGGATGAAACATATATACTGGGCCACCGATTCAATCATGCTTCTTTTTGACATTTTTTGTACTCTAAGCCATCCATCCTCCCATTCAAAAAAGTTGTTTTACTTGAAAAATCGTCGGCCACCACCCACCTATTGTTGTTTATATACTTTTAATACATCAATATTCTACATATCACACGATGAAAAAAAGTGTTCCCCCAACCCTCCCCCAGGCCGCGAACTGCCCGATACATCAAAGTTGTTTAAGAAAATCATAGGCCAAGAAAACTCAAAATTAAAAAGATAACCGTTGATATCGATAGAAAAACGACAGACGGAAATATCGAGCATTTTATTTACTGTTATAGTTTATGTTCTTCTACGTCATCTTTACATGCATTTGGACGGGTTTATATTCCTAATTCTTGTGTAATTCATTTTCAAATTGTCGAGCATTGCCTTTAGTTCGAACCGTTCAGTCACTATTTTGTGGAGGTGCTATAAAACGCTATACATACATACATACATACATACATACATGCACGCACGTATGCATGCATACATA
>JAECUM010051907.1:0-26541 GCA_016617855.1 Megalonaias nervosa | reverse complement strand
ATGTACTTGTTTTCAAGCAAGTATTTCGTCAGACGCCATGCTATGATAGCTAGGCATATCTTCCCTTCCACATTTAGAAGGGATATTGTTCTCAATTGATTAATTCCTGTCGAATTCTCTTCCTTAGTTATAAAGCAACCCTCTACAAGTAGACAACTCTCTCTCAGCTAACCTCTTCTCCATGTGACCTTTATTGGCATCCAATACGGGTCTTGGACAGTATTTGTAAATATTGTAACGTACACCACTTGGTCCAGGGGCTGATGCGACATTTGCGTCTTTTATAATGTTATTCTCTTCCTGCAGACTTGGTTCTGAAGTGTCAATTGGGACTGCTGGTTCTTTTGGGTTTATAAGTCTGGGATTTTCCCCACCGTTTCTGTCTCTCTCCGGATCACTGTGGGCTTTCCTCAAGTGTCCTTCCTCCTCCTTTGGACATTCAAGTCTCCATGATCTTTTGTCCCCTAGCAGTTTTTGACAAAGCCAAACGGATTAGCTGTGAAGTGTGCTCTCTTCTGCATACACTCCGCTCTATTCTTTCTTATGTTCTCTGTTCTTCTCAGTGTCTTCAGCCTTACACGTAGGTTATATTTACGGTCTCGTTTTCTCTTCATCCACTTCACTTGGATATATATTAAAAAAAACCGTAAGCTCAGGGAGATTGCAAACGTAAGAGCAGAGCTGCTGTGGCTGACAAGAAGGTATCCCAGTGCAGTAGATGAAGAGAAAGAGAGACCTTAGATATAACCTACGTGAAAAGCTGATGATACCTTTCCAGATATTTAAGATTTATAATTTGTTACAAAACATTTAACAATATTTTGTGTTCTTATCCAGCCATTTGTGTTACTTTCGGATTGGCATGTCTATTACAATAAGACGACTATGAAGTTTGACAAAGGTAAAACTCACTCTAATATTTCCTTCTTTTACCACAGTCATAAGTTTTTGTTTCAGTGTGTCAGCGTTGAACGATCAGAAAATCGCTCATTCATTGCCGTCAAGTATAGAAATAACATTGAAAGTAGTTGTAGGAATACATATACATTTGATGCGTTTTTGTGTAGTAGCCTCCTTCGGAGTGCACCACTTATGTTACGAAAGCAAAGACCTAGAATGTTCCGTTTGTGACCTTGCCTGTTTTCGACGTCATATTGTTCTATGTGCTCATATAATTCTCAATGGCGGCTAATAACATCTCATGTTTCTGTCTCGACGAAAAGGTAGCAGATGTTCCGATCACAGCAATGAACTGAATATGTGATTAAGAAGCACCACGTTCAATTGCTCGTTAAATTGGCACTGTGAAAATTACATTTTAGTAAAGGATTCAGAAATTTGTTCATACCTTCTGTATATCACTTCGATGACGCCATAGAAGAACATCCCTACACACAGGAATACAAAACAGAGGTATAACTTCACTCTGGTGATCAGATAACTGCTGTAGCCAAATGCAATGATAAACCCGATCGATTGCCACAGCCGATAATTGGTGAACGCAGCTACGGTATTCTTCGTAAACAAGAAGCCATATAATGCTGAAAGCCAAGACAGGCAAGTATTTTCAGGCACAATGCACGATTAATGATGTCTGTTACAAAGTTATTGCTTCAACAATATCATGAATATTTTTTTACCACAGGTATCTTCTATGTTGGCTGTGCATGCAGTAAAATTAGACAACACCTTGACTACTGAAATGGCTTGTAATGATATAAAACTAATCGAAAGGAGAAGTTTAATCATTATTTATCTATTAAAAACGTTATAATCATCTACAAAGAAAGTGATTTTGTTTTGAATGAAATAATAATAATAATAATAATAATAATAATAATAATAATAATAGTTGATCTTAAATGTATTGGAGTTGTTAATTATTTTATAAATGTGATTAGTGTTCCTTTAGATAACAAAATGATATGGATTTGGAAAACCTCACCATTTATCTGTGTCTGAATGACAGCGTCTCCCAGTCCCCATAGCGCTGCCAAGATGTAAAAGATATACACAGCATCTGGGTCTGGCAGCCATAGCAACATAGCTATCTGACATCCTCCGTGAACGATAAATGCTACAATGAAAGAATAAAATAATTATGAGCCCATTCAATTATATTAATATTTCTTTGCTATTTTAGAAAGGTCTTATTAAAGAAGGCACATGAGTGTCTTTTCCGGTTACCACAAGCAAATCCCAGAAATACCGTTTAGTGGTGTGTGATCGAATTTACGTTTCGTGGCTTCATGGATCTGGTAAAATATAAAACTATAAAGTTCAATTCGTAAGAGTGCCTGAACAAGGATAAAAAATAAAAGACAAGGCTATAAGGATACAAAGACGAACATAATCTGACACCATTGGAATGATAATTTTGTTTGTGGATGACATTGCATTGATGAGATTGACTGAGCTTCATACCCAGGACGAAGAATGGAATATGCCCCACGTACTGCACGAGACGACCAAAAATAAACGAGCAGGCTGCGTCAACCACTCCGTAACAGATCATGACGAAGCCCACGTTCCAGATGCCCAACGCACAGCTGACGTAGGACTAGAAAGGAATGAAAGAGATTGAAGAATTAAAACGGGAAATGTATTTTTTTGGTCTTTTTTGCCTTTTGCAATCCCCACTTTTCAATCTATTTGTATTCTTTAATTTATATATACATGTCCAACCTACGATGATCTATTATTTTGTATTTAGTTCTGATAATATATAGTTCTTCATTCTCTGTTTCTCTGATTCATTGTTTATATGTCTGTCCATCCATTCAGACATCTGTCATTCAGTATGTCTGACACTATGAATCTGTCTGTGTGTCTGCCTCTCTCTCTCTCTCTCTCTCTCTCTCTCTCTCTCTCTCTCTCTCTCTCTCTCTCCCAGATCGATAGAATTGCTTAATAATTAATGTGATCACCTCCGTATCCCGTTCAAATCAGTCAGATAAAATGTTAAAATGCTGTATAAAAATTTTGATTATTTTGCCTAGGCTTGCATGATAAAATTTTGAGGATTCGTAAGAACAGCATTTTTATATCTATTTCCGTTTTAATACAGCAGCAGGTAGGGTGAACAGACCACTTTTTGTAGAGACCTTATTTTTGAAAAATAATGGTTCCTGCGAGAACCAAAAAAGATTGTGTTTGAAACAAAGGGAGTACCAACAAAAACAGTTCCATAGAGCCTTTAGTTTTGAATATAGGAACCATCACATATACATGTGGTCGCACCCTCCCTGCTGCTATTTCTGAATAAAAATAAACAGCAGCTATGACGATCAGTCTACCATTCCACGGGGTCCCTTCAATGACCAGTAAAGCCTTTACCATAAAGTCCTAAGAGTCCTATCATTCATTCTTTGATTAATGTGGCACTCTTCATTGATTAAGGTCTCTCTTATGACCCACAGGCACTTTATGAGTTTTTTTGTGTGTGTGGCGAACATTCTTTCTGAAAGTCCTTGTGTGGGGTACCCTTCAGTGAGGTCACAAGGTCACGAGCTCACATCATCCAGTTGTTTATTTTAGGGGCGCCAGCGCATAGACCCCTCCCCCCCAGCGAATTCCTAATGTCGGAAACGAAATATTAGAAATTCAGAGGGTTGTCTAGGCATATCCATTTCATGTAACCCCCCAAAATCAAACCCCGGGGAGAGTGTAAAACTGCACTCACCACGTTGTTTGGTGTGGCGAGGGGTACTTGAAATCTCTTGGGCTGCTGGCGGCGCCCCAATTATTAAGAAAATTGGCATAGGATCGCCACCTCCAACAATATGTCCGTTACGAGGAATCGAACCCCAGACCTCGAGTACGAGAGTCAGAAGCGTTACCACTACACCATGAGATTCAGTTACAAATATACCTTTAAAAAATAATCATATAGTTACCTAGCAGGATTATGCGTGATTAGTATATACTCAGCGGATTCTGAATAAAATATAAAATAAATCGCGAAATTCATAGTAATCTTACAAAATTTTGCCTTGATTAAAATATACTGCAGTCCCGAAAACCACAGTACAGGAAATGAAATGACACGCATAAATCAATATTGATGTAATTTGCAGTCTGTTCCAGGTGATATGCAGTTATATATATGACTGCTGTTCATTCGCACAGAGATATAATTATTCATTCACTGTGTCCGTGATTACATCACGGCTGAGACTTCTATCAATGGAGTAAGTACTTTTTTCACAGGTATTTTCTCTAAACACAGATACATTTACTGATTCTACATGTTGTATAACTGCGGTGAATGTGAATGCAGACGATCTGAGGAAGCTATATATATGTATATGTCAGCTGTTCATTTGCGCAGTAAGATATAGGTTACGCTATATCCTTGACTTAGTCAAGGAGGAAATAACTGCTTAATTACTCTATCGTTTAACTGACAGAGTTATTTCCTCCGCTGATAACATCAAGGACCAAAAATTTTATCGATACCTATACGATTCTTCGACCTAGGATCATGTAAATTTATTGTGATAAATCCGTGTGGGGTAGCTTGTGCTTTTGAAAGAAATTTTTAAATTTAATCATGTCCATATCCCCTGAACAACAAATTTGATGAATATTTCGCAGCGTATGTGTATCGACTCCATTAAACACAACTAAAATATTACAGTTATCTCTGATCACTTTTGGAATTTGTGTATACCGCTGGGTAACATAAATCACGTCTGTGTTTTTATGTCTGCCTCTGGAAAATATCCGGGCAGGATTTGATTGTTTATCCAGCATCACATCATCGTATACTACAAGATTGTTAACAAATCCGTGAAGGTCATCTACGGATGGGGCTTCATCAATATCGGTAATAAAACCAATAATATTGTCGCCGTTTTCATTAAACAACTTTGCAATTTCATTAAAATCCTTAAGTACTTCATAACATCTTTGATCATCTACGGATGGAGCTACTAAATATAACTTATCCCACTTGAGCCATGTCATTATCAAATTAAGCAATAATTGTGTTTTGCCTGATCAAGATGGACCTATTATGATTGCCCTAATAGAATTTGGCAATGCTGGGTGATGCTTGACTGGTTCTTGTTTTCGTGTCGCTGAAAAGTCAGTTATATCCATGATAATAAATATCATGTATTTATATTGTGTTCGATGCAAGGCAACCACCCCCACCACTGGATTAACAACAACAATAACAAAAAATAAAAGGCGTGCACTTACAGGTAAGTGTGAAATATGTCATACAAAAAAATGCAAATTTATTTCGTCTAGCACAAAGACAGGAGGTGATGTCGCTACTTCACTAGGAAAATTACCAGGGACTCCGTGGGCAAAATATCCCGGAGAAAAATTACCAGGATATAATTATTGTGGTCCTGGAACTCGACTTGATATCCGACTTGATGATCAAACTCAACCAAAACCAGGAAAATACCTAATAAATGTGATTGATCAAGCGTGTCATATTCATGATGTCGCGTATAAGTGTAATGATTTACAACAAAGACATCTCGCAGATGTAAAATTGATTCACGCGTTAAATTTTGTAAAGAATAAATCTCTCAAAGAAAAACTTGCTAGTTTTCTAGTAAAATCTGTTATGAAGGGTAAACTAATGCTAGGGGCTGGTAATTAATTATATAACTATTATAATGGAATCTGTTTATTATAACCCAAAGGGATATTGGAGAGGCAGAGCAGTGATTAGTAAACTTGCTGAAGCAGCAAAAGTATCACGCGCTGTTGCTGCAGCGTGGTTAGCACGACAGGCAATATGGCAAATCTATCTACGTCCACCTAAAAAAATTCAGTATGCGTATTTTGATGTCAGCGTTCCCAATGAAGTTCATCAAGCAGATATTTTGTTTTTACCGCACGATTCTATTAAAACACATGGACGTCAATCATGCACATACAAATACGCGTTAACTGTTGTTGACGTTGCAAGTAGATATGAAGAAGCAGAGCCGCTATCAACTAAAACAACATCTAAAGTTGCATCTGCGTTTGAAAGAATTTATCAACAAGGACCTTTGTGATGGCCACAGTTGCTACAAGTTGATCCTGGCAAATATTTCTTGGTACAGTGTCATCGCTGATGAAAAAACATAACGTCAAAATCAGACGAGGACACACCTCAATTCATCGTGATCAGGCAATAGTTGAACGATTTAATCGAACACTCGCTGAGCGGTTATTTGGATATCAGTATGCAAAGGAAATAATTCAGAGCGACATGAGATCTCGTGAATGGGTTGCAAGATTACCAAGTGTGATAGCTGCGTTAAATAATGAAATTACTCGTGCAACTTCTATGAAACCTACCGTTGCAATTACAAAGAAACATATACCCCGTAGCGATGGCTACGGACAACGACGTGACTTTTCAAAACAGCCAGTGTTAGGTAATGTGACTGTCAGATATTTATATGAACCCGGTGAACTTGAAGGGGGTAAAAAAGAGCAACTGATCCTATCTGGAGTGTGACTACACATAAAATTTCCAGCGTGGTTAGATCCACGGGTAGACCTGCAATCTACAGACTGGATTCAACTGCTCCTCAGCGTGGATTTGTACGTGAACAGTTACAAGTAATTCCTGAAGACACACAATTACCACCGCGTTCACTTCTGTAAATTGGAACCCCTACGTCGATTGCATTCAAGACAGGTAAGTATGACATTACTACATGTATGACCAAGATCACTATTAATTCTATCCACGGTAAATTGTTTTGGATTATTACTCGAATACTTCCACAACATGTGACAATTACAAATATACAACGATTATTCTGTTGTTGTTTTAGCGTCAGAACAAATTCAACATCGATATCAAAATCACAATTATTTTTTTTATCACATCGTTTATAACTAGATAATTTTTTTCTTATTACTTCAACACTAACAGTTTGATTATTGCTTTCCGTGGAATCTATGACAACTCTGTGTAACTGGGATATTCTCCTGACTCTAGATACTGCGAGATATACTAAATTTGACCACTCGAGTCTGTCATTGACAATCCAGATATTTGTATCAGTAATAGTTAATCCTTGTGACGAGTGAATCGTTATGGCATATCCCAATTTCCACGGTGAGTTATTCATACTCAACGCACTTTCAACAACATCAACATCAACTAAAACAATATCATTTAACACAAGATTCTGTTTTTCATTTGATCCTGGATTTTCAACTTCAACATTCTGTCGTCGAGTATCTGCTGGGCGATAACATAATGGCACAAGTAGATTTGAGAATTTTTCTTTGTGTAACATAAATAATTTCTCCTGTAGTTCATCACGAATTATTTTTCTGCAACTATTAAATCATTTGGTATCCACAGATTCCAGAAATCATTCATGAGAGTTTACGGAATTATTTCACGCGCTATTTCACATTGAATCTTATCTGGTTGTAGTCTGATTAATCTTTTAATCTTTTTTTTAATTAATCTTTCAGAGGTTCATCTATAATTCCTTCATAATAATCCACAAATGATTTTAACCACTCATGTGGAGACTGCCCGACGAAAGGTGGTGATTGACCATGATCACCGCACATAATTACCGCAGTATTTTTTGTTAATAACCAATTAAGAAATATTCTTAGTGTTTCTAACGACACCGTACAAATCTCATCCCAGATGATGATTTTGGGAATATATTTCTCACCCATTCTCTCAGGTGTCCACGTATCTCCACACCATCTGAAGAAACTATGATATGTACATGATTTTATTTCTCGTTGTTCTATTTCTCTTGCTAGTCTGTGTGTAGGTGTCAACACAATCATATCTGAACTCTGATGAAATAATTCAATGGCACCTGTTGTTTTACCAGAACCTCCAGGACCATTGAGATAAATGGTTTTATGTCTAGCCACAGGATCAAATATAGATGGTGCTGTTGATACTGGTATTTGATTGTCATTACCGTAATATATTTTTGTGATCTCAACGTCTGCTGATTCAGAAGAACTGAGTATATTTTCCTGTTTTATTCTCCATGATCCCCATTCATTACTACCGAGTAACGGTTTTACTAAATCCGCATACGCGCTATTTATGTAAAATGAATCCGTAGCAACTCTGACAGCGTAACTAGGAAATTTATTTATCATCGATAATAAATTTATCGAAACATAAGCAAGCATATCTTAAATGAGTAAATTGCGGTGACTTACCATCGATCTAAATCACGATTGTACCTAATTTAGTTCCGTCTGATAAATAGGCTATACTCCGACTTATAAATGAATTCTTCTCCTTTGTATCAGTAATTATAAAATCTAACTAAGCATCATCCATGATTAATCTTGCGCAATGTCTCTCATGATCATATGAACCACCTTGAGTAAATTTACCAATTATTTTTCTGCCGAGATCTTTTGCAACTTTATTTTCATAATCAATTTTATCCCAATCTTCACCTGGATCTGTTGGTGAATATTTCTTTTGTTGTGGTAACCAAACTTGTTTCTGCGGATGATATGATATAATAGCTTCACTTACGTTCAACGACACTAAGATTCCAGTATCAAGCATGTATCGTAATAGCACAATTGGAACCCAATATTTTTCTGCAAAATGTCTTCCAAACCACGCATAAACGATCGGATGAAGATTATCACAAAACTTAAATGATTTTACACAAGCAAATCCAGTTAAATCAAAATCAGGTAATGGCCCATTTATTGCAACTCTAGTCATTTCATGTGTTGGATGTCCAGATCGCTTAAAATATTCAGAACATTCTTCTTATCCAAGAAAACTTCCAGGATAACACGCAACCATATCAAGCGATATAACGTTATGATGATCGTATTTGGTATTCCATAATCCACCTTGTCCGTATTCGACACAACTGTGTTGAATATCCACGAGGAATTCTGATCGTGTTGGCTTCCATGAATTTTTCTCCTGAGCAAAGTGAGCAGCAACTGATGGAACTGTAAAACAATTATTCAATAATCATTCAACTTCAACATCATCAGAATTATATTTCAATGCAAGATTCTTCATTTTTTTATGGAGAGATTCTTTACTGTAAATCTCTCCATTAGGTTTTACAAATTGATCGTAATTCGCGGATTCTGAACTCTGAAACAACCAAACAGATACAGGATCATTCTTACTAATCTCGTTGATAGCATCGAATATATAATCGTTATAAAATCTGACTGTTCTGTCTCTTGGAAATATTGTTACAGCATTAGTCCATGCATTAGTCATTGATTGTTATTGGAGCTCCTCTTGATGTGTATTTTGACGCATATAAAATCTCTCTGGTTAGTGTTCTTACTGTTATTGGAAATTTTAATTTTTTTTTTCTAGTTCAGCGACGTCTTTGATAGATGCTATAGTATTCTTAACTATTTCTGCCCATGAGTTTATTTTCCTTACGTCGTATATCTGTTAAGCCATTCCCACGTATTGCTTTTTTGAAGTGTTCCATAACTCGCTCAGCTACACAATTTAATCTTGATAATTTCATCGGTTTAAGATTTACAATGCTGGGTTTATCATTTAACGGATATATCGCATAGATAACTGCGGTTACAGGATATACTTGTTCATAATACGGTTTATTAATACCAGTCAGTACACCGGGCCTGGATTTTTTATCCAATGTAACAGTTTATCCTGATTGTGTTACTCTGACAGGTTCACGTTTATCACGGATAATCCAAATATCATCATCCGTCTGCACAATAAATTTGATCAGAACAATATATCGCTGATTATCAAGGTAATTGACAATACTTCTTCCTCGTTCGTCATTTAGTACCGACAACGTCCCTAATTCTGAATGTCGACCAAGTATGAGTAGCACCATCGTTGTAAAATTCCTTCTTAGCTTCACGAATACGATCGGTTATATCACTATTTATCAAAGCTAGATCTTGCATCGAAAAACTAAATTTGGATTTTGGTAGTTTATCAAGATCAAATCTTGCTCTAGAGGGTTCAATTACATATAATCTCTTAAATTCCTCCATATAATAATTAAGACAGATATATTTAATTAGATTTTTTATTATAATATAATGGTACAAGCAAATAACAAATGCAATTGGTTGATGATCGGATTTTCATTTCGTTCTAATAAACCATGCGTAAAAGAATTCTGTGGATATCATATGCAGAGTTTTCGTAGAGGAAGTCTAGGACCAAAACCTTGTATTCAGTGCGGTGTTGGTGTACGAGGAAAAACTCAGTTGTGCTTACAATGCGGCGGTAAGAAATACAGAGAGTTAAAACGGTATTACGATAAAAAAATATAGCCCATTAGCATCTCCGCTAAAAACGATAGAGGATTATCTGGTTAGATTTCAAAATAATCATTTAGAAGAATGATATTATATATAAATGGAGCAGAACGAGTTTGTGAAGCATCCTATCATTAAGAATTACGAGGCATCTCGTAATGGTATAATTAAAAACTGTAATACTGGATATATTATATTTAATACTGGAAAAAATAAAATGTACCTCTATCATAGATTCATCTACGAGTGTTTTTACGGGATAATCAAAGAAGGATTTGTAATCGATCACATCAATTCAGACCCGAAAGATAATTCTTTAGAAAATTTACGTGTTGTTGCACAAAGTCAAATTGTAAATTAGGAAGAACCGGCCATAATAATAATTCTCCAAAATCAGTCATATCTACGAATATAGAAACAGGTGAAGAAAAAATTTTCCCATCGATGAATTCAGCTAGTAAGTTGTTATGCCTTCAGTACAACGTGTTGCAAAAAAAGTAACCAAATCAGCGTTGTCGAAAAAATTCTATCAGAAGATTAAATATAGATACGTTGCTAGCAATTAAAAATACAGAATTAATAATAATGGATACGAATTCACTTATTTACGACAGAGATAAAATCTGTATTGCTGATAAGTTACCTCCGTGGACTAAAGTCAAAATTACTGAAAAAGATGGTGTTACTTGTGTAGAATTCATTGATAAAATTTACGGGAGAGGAGTTTTACAGCGATTATGTTCCGTCATACCAGTCTCACGTGATAAACGTGCACGGCGACGATTGCAAGAAAAATTTAGAGCTAGAATGCACAAGGAAGAATCCTTGTATTCTGTGTAGTTTTTATAAATTAATTATTTTTTTATATTATTATCTCTGGAAATATAAATATAGAAATGATTTCAGAAATATATTTATTCAGAAAATTCACAAATTCACTGAAATTTCTTCATTTAGTCGTGCAATTATGCCATCAGAATCAGTGAATTTTACTGAAATTCCTTAATTTTAGTCGTGTAATTACCCGTCAAAATTAATGAAATTTGTTAAAATTTCTTTGTTTAGTCGTGCAAATACTACATCAGAATCAATACATTTACTCAGATTTGCTGTATTTTCTTAATTTTACGGAATATTTCATGAAATTATTTTATTTATAACATATTTCTGAAATTATTTTATTTTTATGAAAAACTGAAAATCAGTGAAATTTGTTGAGATTTCTTCATTTCATCGTGCAAATACCCCATCAAAATCAATGAATTTGATCAGAATTCCTCAATTTCGGTCGTGTAATTACCCCATCAAATTATTAAATTTTGCTAGATTTCTTCAACTGCAGTCGTGTAATTACCCCATCAAAATTATTAAATTAATTCAGAAAAATGAATTCAGAAATAAATTTAGAAATGATTTCAGAAAATTAAATTTATTTAAACAAATGACTTTTTATATAATGAATCATGAAAATATCAACGCTGTTATTGATGCAATTGAAAAACTACAACATGATGGTATAAAACTCTCTGATGAACTTGATCCTCAAAAGATCATGTGTGATTTTGAATTATTGCAACAACGAAAAACTGATAACAGAGATACACTACCATCCGATTATAGATTTATGAAATTAATTTATCGATCGATGATAGAATCTTAGCAAAGGTTGATGATGCGCAAGTTAAAGAATTTATTTCACTCGCAAATGCTATTGAAAAAATAAGACTAGAATTATCTCGCGAATACGAAACGAGAAAATTAGTGAATAGTCGTGTAATGCAACTGCGAAAGATTATGTCAATGACAGAATCTGAAAGAGTTGTTACTAGTGAAAGTAGCAGTGACAGTGAAGATAATACTGGATTAGTGACTATGGTAATGGCTAAGCAGAATCCCTGGGAGTAGTTAAATTACAATAAAAAAGTATTTATTTTATCCCTGATTATATTGTTCTTTTGCTTTTACGAACGCCGTGACACATAGCGATGCTATGATGATTTCACATACAGATTTATATTTAGTATTTCCGATCTAAGATCTAGTAAATGTCCATGTTGATCAGTTAATTTAAAATTTATCCGTGATAACCACGGACTATAAACTCGAAGATAAACGGGATTAATCGGTTCTGATATAATCAAATACCCTGGTGGAACTTGAGGTGTAAATGAATATAAAACGTATCCCTGCTGAGCTTGGTTGGATTTTTCAGTGTCAATTTGATAACTGCCGTCAGTTACATCACATACTAGATTAACTGCGATCGTTGATGTGATATTAATGATGCCCGGCGAGACATGACGACCTTCTTTGTAACGATTATTATTGTATCTGAGAATATCTGGCGGTGGGGCTATTTTTCTTCCATGATTCAAGGATTCTGGGAAAGTTTCCCTTGAGAAAATCAATTACTGATTGTTTTAATTCATCGATTTTAAGTTTTTTATATTCTTTTTCAACTCGTTCAGTCTCGTTTTTTATACTTGTTGGATTTATGAAAAATTTATGTATATTTTTGACTGTAACATGTTTAGTATATTCGACATCAATTAATATTTGATTCAGATGTTGGATTGATTCTATGATATTCCTTTTTATGTCCTCGTTGTAATTTTATATCAAATCAGCGGTTAAATTTTTAATATTGATAAATATCCGGCTAAATTCATCTATCATTAATGGTAATGTAGCGTCGAGATTTTGTAAACTAAAAGTTCTTATTATTATGTCTTCTCTTACAATAAATTTCAAATCAGGATTTTGTTCTTGTCCATCAATAAAAAATTTATCAATGGTCCACGGATGATTATTTCGATAAGTTGGAATTTTGATAAATCTTTGCTCGGTTGTCAGAAATTCATCTCGACGTGGTTCTGGTGGTCCTTGATAAATCGGTGGGTCTTTAGGCCATCCTAATACTGATCTAATCGAACTTTGATAAATATCAACGACATACTCTGGAGAACCTATTTCAATAGCCGATGACAACGTTGGCTCATGAACAGTAATGGCTATCTTTGATTCTTTTCCTGTAATGGATTTAAACCAGCGTTGGAATTCTTTATTGATTTGTTCTATCTGATAGCTACCCGTAGGAATAATGACTACTTGCCAATCAGGAGTTTCATCGTTTTTTTTTATTTGCAAATACTAATGAATTATTCGGTTGTAGTCCACCAAACGATTTCGATCTGATATTTGGCCAACTATAATAAACTCGTAATTGCGCTAATGCTATTTCTGATACTGGAATTGCAGTTGGAAAATTAATACTGAATTCAGGATTATTTGAACTCGCTGATATCATCTTGGTTTTTACTGGAGCAGTATTAGTGACGATCTGTTGTAGTAATTCCAATGACGTTGTCATTATTATACTATTATTATTCTAAATCCCTGATTTCTTCAATATTTTCGTCAAATACTTCATTGTTACATGGGATATTCTGCCATCATTGAACGACGACGAGATCAGCGATGATAGTTTGGAATATGCTGTTGTTGCTGTATGTAATTTTACCAAATACTGGTTTAATTTTGCATTCGTGCATGTATCTATCTTCTTTGCAATAATATTAAAAATACCCGCGATAGTTGTTGCGGATGAAACGATAATCGTTACAACTACAGGCGCAGTCACTGAAGCTGTCAACGTTGACAATATTACACCGGTTCTAGCAATGAGCGCAGAAACTGAATAGACAACTATGTCAACAACAACCACGCGTCTTCGATATTTTTTCACTTTTATTGTGTAATCGTCGATGATATATTTTAGTTTAGTTTGCCACGCACATACTTGATTGTATCTGTATCGCTGAACGTCAATCATTATACTATATTAAGTAATTAATTGACGTGTTTCAGCTACAAATTCCAGACACCACCAGTAAGACGCTGTGGTTAATTTTTTATCAGATGGTTCCAACATAAACCTTCCTTCGGTATCTTTATTTAACACTATAGATACAGTTCCAGAAAAATTATCGGTTGAATGACGCATAGATATGTGGTATATATCTTAAATTTTGCAGAACTAAATACGGACAGTCTATACACACCGGTTACTTCAGCTGTATGTTTGATAGTGTTATTTTGCGGTGTCCATGTTGATGATCCTGATGATACTGTGTATACGATATTGTTAATTTGTTTGTGTGGAATTTTAACGAGATTAGTTTTATTGACGATATTAAGAATTCCACTGATAATATCGTTGAGTCTTGTATTAATGTCGGTGAGATTTATGTCAACGGTTGGTGGATTTCCAAGGAAATATTCAGCGGTTTTATTAAGTTTTTGAAAATTTCTACGAGTATTTAAAACATATTTACATGAACGTCATACTCGGCTCGTAGTGTATTTATTTTATCATCGGTAGGAATATTTTTATCATCCACGTATTTCTTTGTTGCGGCATCTTCATCGCCGGTTGGTTCTCTTAATACAACGATTTTATTTGCATTCATGTTGAGGTAATCTGTCATTGTATCACCGGTGGATTTTAAACGATCAGCAACACTTTTATTAATTTCATCTCTGATAGTTGTGATTGATACATTTGAATCTCTGATTCTACCGCCGTCAGTAGATACTGGAATATTGTCCGTGGTAGCACCAAGAACTCTACGAATTATATCGATCCACTTAATATTACTCGTCTTTAAAACACCGAATTTATCCTGAAAAATAACAACTTCATCTCGGTCAGCTCCAGACAAATTCATAATATCAGCAAGATCGTCTTTGGTGGCGTTATTTGATAAATCGATATCATCTCTACTTTTCTTCCTGTCGGAGATAGAAGAAGATCTTCCGTAAATATCTACCATTATATGATTAGCGATTATTTAAAACAGAACTCGCGCGTGCACTAGTGTACGCGTGTACAGTTTTATGAGGTGGTTTTTTTGATCTTGATACATCATCAAGTACTGCCAATGCTTCACGGCTACATATCGGCGGGTCGGTTATTTTTTTGTTTTGGTAGCGTTGAATACCAGATTGGAATACTTTGAAGTCTGTCGATATATTTTAAAAATTCTTTTGGTGGCGCCAACCCATACGAATCGAAATAAACAATACCACGTGGATCGATCGCGTGCGCAACCCAATGAGTACACGGACCAGAGTTTTTATCGAGATTAATAATACCAGTTTCAATCAGATTTGGATTATGTGGTAATTGATCACGCATACAAACACCTCTGAAATTCTTTATATTCAGTTGTTTAGCAGCATCGAGTAAGTAAAAATTGGACATAGGACATATCAGCGAGTCCCTGGAATTCTTAATCCTTTCCTGTATCGAGTTCCTGGCAATCTCAGTCCGCGACCCCTTCGTGTTCTTTTTTTTAATCCTTTACCTGTTGCTTTCTTAAATGCCATTCCAGCAGCTGTTCCAACTGCACCTAACGCAGCAGCTTTGCAACAGCTGGAGCGGCAGCGGCTATCAACGCTGGAATAGCTGCAAGAAGTGGAAATATCCCACCAGTCTTAACGATGTCGCTGATAGCACCCGCAGAAAGATTTACTCGTATACCTTTCTTTCATTGCTTAGCTTCATTGAAATGCTTGAACTGGCGTTCTGTCAGAGATAATTTATTTTGACCACCTGCGATTTGTTCTTGTTTTAATGACATTTTTGTTCAACATCGCTTTGCTGATGCTGACTGAAGTCTTTTAATCTGACTAGGAGGGAGACTGACACTAACGTGATGTTATGGCATTTATGATATATTTCTGACTTCTAAATTAATGCTTGCATATTTTCTACTGGAGCATCAACGACTCTCATGCGACCACCAACACCTACAAGTAGCATTGTTTTATCACTGAGCATGACGGCGATTGCTCTGTAATTGTCAATAACTCCTTTTGTAACACGAGCTCGAAAGTGTATGTCAACGACGGACTGTCTGTACAGATCCAAGTGTTCCAATGAAAAATAATAAATCAGATACAGCGTTGTAAAATCAAGCTGTGATATTTGTAAACCGGTACCGACATTTTGATCACGACCCATAAATGACATTAATCGATGATATGCACGCGCTACATGATTATGTTCAAAATTTAACAAAATATCCTCCGATGGTTCTTGATGTCCATTTATTCTTAACGAAACCTCAGAAACACCGAGTTTGTCGAATATCATCATGCTACGTGTCTGATCACCTATTCGTGTAACATCCTGAAGCACAATGAATATATGTCGCGGTGCAGAGACACCTTGTTGTGATGGTATTTGCCACGTAAATAAACCATTAATTGCACTTTGAACAGCATCTGTAGTTGTCGTTAACCATGTTAGCGTTGACTTACCGCCGCTGTTCATAAAAGAAAGTAACCGTTGTTCTTCAGTTATCGATGGGGTCATTATTGGCATCCACAATAAAAATTTGTTTAGTGCTACTTTACCAGCATCACCAGGAAGTCTCCAAATTGCATCGTTACTGTCGGATTTTTGTGTGAGTTCAACTGTATGCTTGGCCCCGAAAAAAACTTTTCGGACATTTCTACAGAATCCAAAGATATGTAATAACGGAATCGCACATGAAAATATCCTTTCGTCACCGTGTAACATCGCTCGACGTGATCTAAATCCTAAATTAAAATCCGGATCGATATTGATAATCTTACTTTGGACATCTACGTCGGCATTTCTGGCAAAGTTCCTTGGTCGTCCAATTTCATATTGTTTATATCAGGATGATCAGAAGTATCCTTCACGAACATCATCGATGGACCAGCTGATCTTGAATAATCATCGCTGTATCTTGCTAGACCCAATATCGTCGTGGCAACTTCAACATTCTTAGCAATCGTTTCAATTTTTCTTCCGTCGATGATATATGTAGCGGTAGAAAATAACGCCATGATACCATTATGAACAAAACCAACACTGAAATCAGCTGTATATGTGGTATTATCTGCTTTTAAAATTTTACCTTCAAATTCGATAAATGCTTCAGCGGGCAAGAAATATCTACTTGTATCCTGAACTTGTAATTCGACTTTAGGTTGATCTGGTGTTTGTGCCTCATAAGAATAATACTGATAATCCAGCACAGATTTATCTCTGAGAACCGGCGCATCCATATCAAATGCGGTATCAGATACGCGTTTGAACATGTATACTATTGATCATCGTCTAATACGAAGACGACCACCTCGGGAAGTGAATCCACTTCCTGCCATTAGACTTGCCGTTATATTTTGTTTCTCTGTCAGCATCACTTATGCTGGTAGCTAACTCTGCTAGTTTTTGATTTGCAGCTTGATTTATTATTTTACTAACAGTTGCAGGCATCACTTCAGTGCTTGGTAGTTTTACTGGTTGAGGTCGGACTATTTGTGGTCTGCATACTAATCGTAATAATCTATCCTTGATTGCAGAAAATGCTTTACTAGCAACGTCACCAGCAGCGCTAATACCTTTTTCGCGAATAACGTCAATAGCTTTCATTCCTAGTTGCTTTGCGATTGGTATTGCTTTTGGGGCTATTCTTCTAAATAAGCCCTGAATGACATCACCAAATCCATCTCCGTAAAATGTCTTGTATACAGGTAATCTTGAATTTACCACCCTGACCATAGTTGGTCCACGTTGAGCAACATGTATGATCATCTATTATAATAATTATATCTAACTGATTAATCACTGTGATAATCATCGGTGATTTCATTAATGAGGGACCGATATAAGCCAACATCCATAATACCACCTGTAAATAATCGTTGACAAATTGATGAGAGTTCGTTAATAATTTCAGGAGAATTATTACCAGCTCGTTTTTCACCGATTAAAATTTCTAATCTATCTACGTCGGCAAGGATATTACCGGGACAAGTAACAAGGCCACTTCCTCGAGTATTAATACCACTTCCAGTTGCACCTTTATCAGTATCACTTTTATCGGGACTTAATAAAACATCAAGGATATCCGAGGAACCTTGACCTGGGGAATAAAATACTTCATCACTGGATGGTGAAGTAGATAATTCTTCTTCTCGTGGTTGTGGTGATAATAATTGTTGTTGTCGTTGTCTTGTTGATGATGGTGATAGTTGCTGTAGTTGTTGTCGTCGTTGTTGTGTTCGTTGTTCGAATTCCTCTTGTCGTCGTTGTGCTCGCTGTTTTGGCGATAGCGAAGATGATTGTTGTTGTTGTTGTTGCTGCATTATTTTTCGTTGTTGTTCTGGTGGTAATTGTATAAATGAAATATATTCATCTATTGAATGAGTACATTCTATATATCTTAGATCGTTGTTTCGAGCTTGATCAACGTTATGGTATATGCGAAATATCCATTTGTACCAAGTTTCGCGATTTACAGGATCATCGGCGTATTCAGGTTTTAAAAATTGTCCTCGATTATTATAACCTCTCACAGCAGTCACAACTAATTGTTTAATATTTTTGGCTTGTCTGATATTATCAACAACATCTTCGACAAATTTATCAGCTAAAATAATCTTAGCTCGTGCTTCTGATTCTTGTTCTTGTTGAGTATCACCTTCCGCTTGATCTATTTCTCGAGTTGACTGAACCGCAGCTATTTTCTCCGGAAGTTCTCGTAGAATTGTTTTTTGTCTTCTTAGTTCGCTCCGCTATTTTTTCAGTTGATTCAGCGGACTTTTTCAACACAGGAAGAATACCTTCAGTAGTCTTCGTGATAGACTTAAATAATTGCTCTGCGGATTCTGTAAATTCTTCTTGTGTTTGTTGACGCTCTTGTAATTTTTGCTTAACACTATTATGAAGCGGAATATATTTCTGTATCGCTTCTAGTCGCTCTCGAGCTAATCTTGCTGAATGAACTTCACCGGTCATTATTGATATAATAATAATGAACGATCCTTTTAAATCGACAGCAGTAGGGAGGGTGCGACCACATGTATATAAGCGATAATCGTAATTTTTTGGGTTCCTATATTCAAAAATAAAGGCTCTATGGAATTGTTTTTGTTCGTACTCCTTTTGTTTCAAACACAATCTTTTTTGGTCTTCGCAGGAACCATTATTTTTCAAAAATAAGGTCTCTACAAAAAGTAGTCTGTTCACCCTCCCTGCTGCTAATATTTATAGATTAAAATAGCTAAGGCCGCGGAAAATATGCATTATCTGATCCTTGCGATCAACAACTACGTCTTGTTAATCTTCTCTATGTGCATAAATTAGAAAAAGACCTTAATGGTCTACATTAAATTCGTAGAAATAAAAATACTGGTATTACTGCCGTCCGTGCATAATAAAATAAATTTGAGTGCAAGTTGAATCTCTTTATTTTCTACCATAATTAATGCAGTACTGCCTTTCGTCTCAGTATGATTTGATTGATTGATTGATTTTGAATTTTATGGCGCACCACCACTGTAAGGCTATATAGCGCCAAAAAGGTTGTGATAAAATAATATTATCAGAAGGATTTATTACCAGTGAGCGATAAAAATACAAAAACACCACGATTTTATGGTGGTGAAGATATATGGGGAATGTAAATGTTCTGTATGAAGGGTAATTAATTAATAACAGATAAATTAGAAGGATAAACGATCACTTCCTTCAAGAAATTTAAACTACAAGTCACTTTTGGTGTATCAAAAGGTCCATTCGTGTGCTGAAAATTGTAGTAATGATCGCGTTTAGGCTGGTGATCAAAACAATCTATGATAAAGTGCTTCTCGGTGAAGAAAAACGCACCCTGGTAGGTCTTGGCCTTTTAATATGTAGAGGTGGGTTGTATAAGTATGACAAATTGTTCTAAATTTTGTAATCACTACCTAGTTCCGAAAGATGGTTTTGTAGGAAGGAGGCCATTTGCCAAATTTAGGTTTGATCACGTGGAGTTTGTTATTGACAGCATCATTCTATAATTCAAGCTACTTACTAAATAAAGATTTTGATATCCGGTTTAAAATTAGTGTATGTTATTTTAAAACCAGATGGTTGTAAAGGTCGATTTACCTTAGCAGCTCGGTCTGCTTTTTCGGTACCTTTAATACCGACACGGCTAGATAACCAACAGTATTGTATATTGTGAGAGGTACACAGCTCGGTGTGTATAATTGTTCTTATTAGTCAATAGTAGGATTTCCAAGTTTCTGTTTTGTAGTGCATGAAGTACTGATATTAAATCGGAGAAAAGACGATAAAGTTCGGTTTCATTATATTTCAGGGCAAGGTCTGTTTCCATGCCTTTGTCTTAAAACATTGAACCACCTTTTGTTAAGCGAACAGTTGTTGTGTGATTTCCACTGGCGAAGGCTTCATCGCCCGTTTCCTCATCCTTTGAGTCATGAATGTAAAATTGTGTGTAGTTATTAAATTTGGTGAGAAATGCCTTTTAAGTGTTATGAAATGTGGAAGGAGTTTCTTTAGATGATGTTTTCCATTCTGCATCATTAAAAGTATGTCGAGTTGTTTAAGAAGCCGGGGAAACAGAAGACGTTGATTTTTGAACGGTCAATGCCTGTACTGGAACGCTGGAAAATATTTTAATGCCAAATGTATGTATGACACTTGGCTTATTTTGGTATAACGTTATGTATTTGGGTTGGAAAACAGACGCAATTGTGAATGTCAAATTCGTAACCTGTAAATTAGAGCAGCTAGATTCTATGGCCAACTATATTATTGTATTTATAAAGGATCTCTTCCCTCGCTTGATACATTTTGGGCGCCTTGTAATTAATACCACAGTAGAAACATATATCTTGGATTTTGCAGCTATTACTTTCATTTGATGAAAAGCGATTTTGTCGGGAACTTGGACTAATATTCTGATGGCATCAACCAATACCAATTAGCTATTCACTTTGTTACGATATAGAAGTACACTACATTTATCTGGACAACCAGGAAAGCGAAGGAAACAGGTTGACGAGGTAATCATTTCAGTATTCCGATTCTGAAAACATGTTTTCATTCATGGGTCGTAAGTATAGTTATTTCAGCGCCCTATCTTGCAGCAATAGCATGTCCAATTACAAACTAATCATACTGACGTGTTGCACTTATATTTACCACTGTAAAATCTAATGCTATAAAGGCTTGTTCGATTCCGCCGTAAATGGTGAGGGGTACAATAAGCTTCTGGTAATGGCTCCGCCAACAGTGTTTAAAAGTTTCCACCGACAGATGGGGACAGATCTTCTTGACTTCCTTTTCATCGTCCTTGTCCAATACGATCCGGTCCAGAAAGATGGTGATAATCAGGAAGGCTACGACTGCGCTTGCCATGTAAATGCCACAGACTGTATAAATCTAAAGTTAAATATATTTGATTAAAATGAATAAATGATAATGATCTAGGAAACCAAGTAAAATAACCAACAAAAACCAGTGCAATTGGTTAATATAATAAATCGTTCTAGGAAGTGAAATTATGGTGATTTGTTTAGGCGATGATTTTCGAGAAGAATTGGTTTCATGTAGGGAAAGTTACATCTATAATGATACATTACGCAAATATAGTTTGTTAGAGCTCGGGTAGGATGTAAGCACTACAAACTATTGTTCACGTCGTATATAATCTGAAACAAAATTACTGTTGAAGGCCGGCGCAAAAGATATAAGTTTGGATGTAATAGCATTAGCAAGGCTGTTCATGCATGCAAATGAATATTTAAAATATCATTCTGACGTAATAAAGCGAATCTTGAAATAGTGGATGGGACTGAAAAAAAAATACATGACCGCATTGTGTCACCTGGTGAACTCTTACCCCAATTTTCATATAAGGTATTATTAGAAATCTTCCTTGACCAATTGTAAGTGGCGTACAAGATTCTTGGTTCTGTTACTTGAATTACAAGGAAGTGAACAGATGCCATTGGGACTGACTTAATAGTGATATCTGGCACATCAACGCTATTATAAAAAATTGCAATGGTAGGGATATTGAAAATGAAGGCTCACATTTGAAGATGTATTTTTACTCTTTGGCATTACATTATTCATAACTGGTTGATCCATGTGGGTATTAATTACGTGTCTGGCTGGACTGACATTGTTCCCACATCCAAACGACACGATAAGCGTGAAGTTCACTGGTCTCTGGTTCCATCACGTGAGGTACAAGGAAGGAGTCATCTGTCATAACATAACAGTGATATCTGACACATTAAGTTCATTATAATAAATTATTAACAAATAAAGACTCAGCATTTCGATTTTGGTAATACCTTATCCATATTTGGTTTGTCAAGGTTGGTATAATTAAGGTATACTCTTGGATCGTAATTACTTCCACATTTTAGAAGATCTTCAGATGACACTTTATGCGTGGAGTTCGCTGGTCTATAACTGAACACCATCGTTGAAATCAAGTTGCCCCAGATATGTCCTGGAATCAGCAAATGAATCAATTAATCAATTAATACAACAAACAACTTATTGATCGATCAATTAAGCACTCAATTCAATATTTAATAAATAGTTTTGTTTCGTAGAAGCTTTATTGGGACTAAAAACATTCTTTGCAAGAACATTTTGGTCATTTAGGGACTTCCTAAATTATATTATCACACGCATCCTTTACATTATGAACACATACTATACCATTTCCTTCTTAGATCATAATGTGTATAATTTTTGAGAATATGAAATTTGTCTAATGGAGGAGAATGCGTAATGATTGCCTCCCTAGTCCGCATATCTTAATCTTAAATGCATGGTATAATGCGACCACATAAAAGGTATGCTGCTTACTCGTTTGAAATATCATGAAGAAGACTCCAAAGAATCGGTTGATGGTGTCATCTTCTGTTGTTCCTGTCAATTTTGCGTACCAGACTCCTGCCTGTGTCAGATACGTGCACTTTGCGGACCATAGTGGCACTTCCCAAAGTCCGAGAATAATGGCAGAGGGGATGAATGTGAGCCAGGTGGAAAAGCTGGCTGCCATATAGAGGATATAGCAGAGCATGGAAATTGCCACAGTCCATTTGCAACCAAGACGGGCGATTGTGACTGGCGTCAAAAACATGCAAGAAGCAACCAGAGCTGTGTATATCGTTAATAATCCGATCGTCTCCAAACGCTCCTCCTTATTTAGGCTGCTCTGAAGGTTCGACAAGGACTGGAATGATGTGAACAGAAACAGAAAACCTAAGCTGACTACCAACACATTCTTTATGATTTGAAACTGGGTCATTTTGAATGTGTTTCCTGGCGTTATTGAGTTGTTCAGGCTCTTCTCCGTGCTGCCATTTGACGTGGCTGCGATGTTTTTGGAGCTCATTTATTGTAAAGTTGTTCGACGCTTTTCGTAAAATATCTGCAAGAGATCAAAGAGTCCACAAAATATCAATTTCATATCTTTAGTTTATTGTGGTCAATATAAGCACTAGTATTGTTCTGTTATCTTAAGGGACAAATAGATTAAAACATCGGCAGATGTCTCAACGTTCAGAATGTATCAAGATCTCTTGAAACAATGCTTTTGTATTATCATAATATTACTGTACTTGTAAAACTTGGATATTGTCGTTAAAATTTCAATGTTCATTAAAGCAATAAACGACCCTTTTCAAAGCCACCCACATCTCATAAGAGATACTTTTCTATCACTGCCAGTTTTTGGGAAAACCTGTTTGTTTGTCTGTGCATGTGGATCTTCTGCAAAAACACTTAAACATCAACGCCTCATAATACTGTGCAATAGTGTGTTATGGGCATGTGTATGTATGTATAAATACTACCTAACCCTTGTATTCTGTTAAATCTATGTGAAAAATAAGATTATTCTTGACTTGAAAAGGCAGTTATCAGAAATATTTCATAGCTTGTATGCACAAAAATTGTATTAGAGTTGTACATTTTTATCTCGTTAAAATTTGTGAAGTGTTTTACATAACTACAGTATTAAGCAGAGTTACAGGGAAAGGATAAGGAGTACTCCTTTTTGATTGCTTAAATCGAAAGTCCATTATACAAATTTCAAAACAGTTTTAAATCAAGAAAATTTAAATTCTAATTATTTACACCTAAACATTTTGACCATGATACTAAGCCCACCAAAGTCTGTCTTTGGCTGTTCTTGGAACCACTTTGATCGAATATCTTATTAGCCTTTAATGTGTATTTCCTTACAAATGATTTTTTGGGTGAAACATTTCTATGATGATAGCCTAGAAAATAAATGCTAAATATGCAGCTTCGTGTATTTGTTCCTTTTTCCGGCTTTATATTGTCCATAAATCATGGCTAAAGATAAAAGTAATAGATGGTGTACATTAGTAGACTAAAACAAATTGCTTTCAACCGTGTGTAAAACATTTTAAAAAGTCATAAATTTATACTGCTTTGACGCATACCTTGATCATAGGTTAGTCATGCATAAAAGCGTAACGAATGTATGATTGTTTTCAAGCATTGTATATCATTGGCTATCATGATACAATTTATTTGCTGTTATCTAAAAGTACAAAACGTTAAGAGGAGTATCCATTAGTAGCAAATAAGTATCTTAAACACATTAATCAAGACCTCATCTGATTATATACCAAATGATATGGACAGGAAATTCTTTAGGTCAGCAGAATGTTTGTGTCAAATCTAAGTTTTGTCCAGATCTCGTTTTTAATTAACCGTACCGATCAGACACCCACCCCAGAATCTCAGCCCCGGAAAAATGACACACCCTGGACTTATGATAGTGACATTGGATCTAGATTGTATAAAAGAACATACGCCGAAATGATTTCTTTCAGACCCTTAGATCCTCCAATATAGGCTGGTGCATTAGTAATATCGGCATCTAAGAGACTTGCTTATGTTTAGTCACAGAGTAAGAATAGCAAACAAGCGAAACTATAAACTCTGTGTATTTAATGAATGCTGTACGCTAGCATGCGTGCATCTTGACAAATGGCATAGCAATGGTACTGATACGCATTTCTTGTAGAAGTGAATTTTTGTTTATTTTGAAAAATACATTTAGATCCAAATAATTCCGCAGCTCGTGGGGGTCCTTTTGCAGGTTTGATCGTGAGTATTTCGAAATAGCAAAACATTTTAATAAATATCCCATGTGGAGGTTATCGGACATTAATACAGTTTCTGACATAAAAAGTTCTCAGGACTGGGTTTATATTGCGTTTAGAAGCCAATAAAAAGTTCTCAGGACTGGGTTTATATTGCGTTTAGAAGCCAATAAAAAGTTCTCAGGACTGGGTTTATATTGCGTTTAGAAGCCAATAAAAAGTTCTCAGGACTAGGTTTATATTGCATTTAGAAGCCAATGAAAAGTTCTCAGGACTGGGTTTATATTGCGTTTAGAAGCCAACTCAGGCATGTTTTACTTTCACATCCAGATTGAGACATGCGGACTGGCCTAAAAGAAGTTTGTTTGAAAAAAAAAAAATCAGCTAGATTTCTCTGTCAAGTGGGCAGCAGGAAGTGATCTAAATTAAATAACGATTATTATTTCCTGTGCTTAATTTTGCCTCTTTCCCGGTCTTCGTCCATCTCTGGTTAAACTCTAAACAATCCATTATCTTGTTATGTTTTTTGCGTTGTTGTTTTGACTTATTCATTTTAGAGTGTGGGTTTTTTAAAAAGTATTTGTCTCTTTCCTCCAAAATAATTTCAAACCTGGATTCTATAAAAGAATGCTTGATAATAGTAGGACCACAGTGCAGTAGGACCACAGTGCAGACTGATTTATGTATTATTTGTATTAAATTATTAATTCTTCCTACTATTATCAAGCATTCTTCTATAGAATCCAGGGATAGCACTTTCTGTTCTGTTTGGTGTATATTTATAATTCTCTATTAATAAATCCTATATACCTTGATTTCTTTCATAGGAATCCGGAATGACTGTGTAGATATATGAGAATTAATTACTAGGTCGTCATGCGAGAGTGTCTGCTATTTTTACACCCAATGACCAAGACGTTTAGTAAAGTGCTTTTTATTTACGAATTACCCATAATTACTATAATGAGTCCTTACACCCTTTACATTATATAGACATTATTCATACATTACGGCTGGCTACCGAATTAATTCCTTTTTGACGGTAATTTTGTAACCCTTGTTAGTTTGCAACCAACGACTGAATTCTATTTCCTAATAATAATTAAATACACAATGAACAATTTGTAAAAAGAAAAAGAAAACATTTCTCGAATAAATATTTATTTCTCTCGCAGGGCCACGCTCGTCAGAAATGGGGAACGAACACAGAACAACACAGGATACTCAGGCCGGTACGGTGCTACGCTTAGACCCCCAGTCTTATCAAGAGTGCCGTAATTCAGAAGAATGGAC
>JAECUM010051906.1:0-41079 GCA_016617855.1 Megalonaias nervosa | reverse complement strand
TATATATAGTCCATTTGAGATATCTGCATTTTATTTTCATTTCCTATTGGCTCTCAAATCTAGCAGGCAGATCCTTGCAGATTTTCTTATATTTGCATAATTTTTTGATTGTTGTTTACAAGTCCATGTGGACAGGTATCCAGAATATGAGACTTTGTTTTGTTTTTAGAATTTGCATTTAATCTATGTAGAGACCTACAATTTAGAATTCATCTCACAATTGCAGCCTCTTATGATAAAATGTGTATGTGAAAGCAATTTAAAGTTACTTTCGGAAAATTACTTGAACCTTACATTTTTTTGTTTCAGTGTTATTCATTTTTCAGATAGCAGTAATTGGAATACTTTTTGACACATCTTATTAAAGATGTTTTTCATTTTGTTGTATTAAAATATGAAAAAAAACAACTATTTCTCTGTCTTGTATTCATTTAGGCAGTTGCAGATTATACTGAATTATATATGACATCCATCAATCATTGTTATTTCATTAATCTATACCAAATGTGAGTCTTAATATCATATACTGACTTTGTTGACCGCATTAGTATCAAGAAAAACTACATGTTAATTTGGATGTTTCATATCACAAGACAAGACCAATGACATTATGAGAATTTGTATGTAAAGGTTTATATTTTTGAAAAGATGCTGACAGGTATAATAAGCATGATGTGTATTTCCACCATCATATTCTACAGTATGACCATACAATTTTATGCAGGTCTATCCACCATTTAAGTAGCCATACACAAATAGGTGAATGAGATCTTTTATATATGACGCATATGAACAATCAATAATTCTGACACTTTACTAATACGCATGAAGTCCAACCGTGGATGTAAGAAAATTATGAACATAAACGTCAGCAATGGATTTATAAAAATGATATCATTCTCAACTGAGACCAATCAAAGCATGAAATTTTAACAAATAAACACAAATAATCCCGTATATCAACGGATATGATGATGGTATATAACTGTCACAGAATATAATTAATATTTGGAAATAAAAGCAAGTATGGTTAATATGTTTATCTATCAACACTATACGATGGATCTATGAAATTCATTAATACGTATGATTGGTATCTTGTAACGTGTCAAGGGTCAAGGTCAAATAAAATGGAATAGATGGACAGCTCACGCCTTTTTCAGTTACTAGATCTCGCCAGTGTATTGTAGTGTCAAGAAATGGTGTGTTCACCACAAAGTTCTTATTTAGATGATAAAAACAAAAAACAAAACAAATATATATATAGTCAACAGTTTATTATATGACTTCCTGGCTTGAATGTGTTTTCTCACAAACTTTAGCACTCAAAATGGTGAAATACAATGTTTGCAAATATGCAGAACAGATGTTCGATAAAGCATGCGTATTAGTAAAGTGTCAGAATTATTTTGGACTTAGATTTTAAATATAGAAACCTCTTATCGAAATAATTTCCATATCATTTTCATTCTTGTATTTTGACATCTGCAAATATAAAATTTCATTCATGCATTGCGAAGCTTGATTGTGTGTGCCTGCAAAAGGTATACCCGCACACAAAAAATGGCACTTTTCTAAGCTAAAACAAATAAATAGAAAATGCGTTGCCTTTTAGATATGGAAATTAACTTTTCTGAAGAAATCTGACCAGATACCGTTCTTGTGTTTATGACAACAATGCCCTTCACTTCCTTGGCAACAATAATAATCCGCCGGGATATATTGCTAAATCGGACTAGATTTGGTGTCACATATAACCATATAGTTTACAAAATGTAAGCAATATAATTTACTGAGTGTTACGTATATGTAATTAAATTGCTTGTGTGTTAGTTTTAAAATTCTTTTTTATTTTAATTTTGTTCATTACATTTTATTGTAATGATTATTGAAAGGATTCAAAATTCTTTTTTCAGTAATTCGATATTTTCTTTTAGCAAATGTTGTTTATTTAAGACGTAAAAGTGTTACATGAGGATTATTTTTAGTTAACCTAGTTCGTCTTGGGCTGGCAAGAACGTAAATAGGCAGTTAAAATGATTGGTCAGTATCAGGGCCATACTTTCCTTGCGTGATCACCATGTGTAAACAACGCTATTTAATTATTGGTTTTTAAGTGGGGCTACACTGGCGTACGTGATGGATTTCTTGTAGTAAGAAACCACATGACCCATCTCGCGAGACTTGAAATGATGTTTTGGGGGTTTAAATACGCATTCTTAATATTCTTCTGGCAGAGTCGTTTTAACATCTTGAAGGAACAAGGTGTTATTTTTATTTGTTGCCAGATTGCTTGTTTTTCATCTGATTTTTGGATTTAATAATTTATTCTCCTGGAAACTCAACAAGTTGACTTTTTTTATAAAAAAATTCTGAAAGATATTCATGCAAATTTATTCTGGAATTATTCGGAAACAAAAACTGATTCAATTGAGGAATTGTTGATATTCGTACATTGGACCACATCTGACGTCATCGCCTTCCATATTTGTACGTCGTCGAGATTCGAACCTGGATTCTAATAGAACTATTTAGTAATAGGACTTGTGTTTTCATTCTTAGGATCAAATTTTGGATTATATTCACAAACTGTAAGTCCTATTTACCAATTTTTGCATTGTTTTCTAGGGAAATAAATTATTTTGTTAAAATATACAAAGCTTGTTGGCTTTCGCTCTTTTCTTTGTTACTGAGTACGAGCCCTTGTCACGTAACATGAGAAAGATTCCCAATTCGACAGCTCTATTAATTCACCTATATTTAAATGCTCAGCCTATAATAGCGACGTAAACTTAAGAAAAGGATAGGTGAGTTGGGGTTTTATGCTGAAGAATCAATATAATTTCCTAAGTTTTGATTCTGGAACAAATTTGGTATATAACAAACAGAAAAGTTTCTTTTCTTGTGTAAATACCGGATCTATTTCATCTCGTGGGGCCAAAAGCGATATATTGTAAGTTCAGGCTTTGTCACTCGTTAAATATTACGCTCGCTTTGTACCACACGATGGAATATATCCGGTATTAACATAGGGAAAGAAAATATCCCCTACCTCTTAACAAATCAAAATAATTTATGCGTTAGATTGGCACACAATGCTCACGTATTTCCATTCATCAGAGATAAAGAATTGTTTTTCAGACTTGAAAAGCAGGTTTATCGCAGTATTTTAGTTTTGCCTCTTGCTGACAAACAGCGGGACTCCATTGTTTGCACCTAATAATATTGTCTCGCGAAAAGAGTCCGCATGCTATTGTCAATAGGAAATCAAATACAGGACATCAAATTAAAAGTAAATATTTTGTTGTGAACTTTAATACATTAATTTCAATTTATGAAATGTATAATGGGAGAGAATCAAATACACTTACTAGCCAATGAGTACATCTTAAAATATTTAGCACTCTGGTTGTTAAAGAGCTAGTGACTAACAGCCCCACTAATACTAGAATGAGTAGTATGAAATTAGCAGCCGATAATGACACTATCTTTGATGCAGTCAAAAATAGCCAAGCTACGATTTCACCAATAACTCCAATGATGGCTGCTATTGCTCTATTAGCTCGAGGCACTGAGTAAATGTAAGCCTCGAGAATACTAGTGGAAGAGGGTAAAGAATTTTACAATTATAAAGAACATGAACTATCAGAAAGAGGGAAATAAGTAAACGTAAGTCTCGAAAGATACAAGTGGACGAGAGTAAAGAATTTTACAATTGTAAAGTACATGAACCATCTGAAAAATTGAAATATAGAATATATTTACACTTGCTCAGCAGCAGAGAGGGTGAACCCTACAACTTTGCAGAGACCTTATTTTTTGAAACTAAGGGTTCCTACGAAGGCTGAAAAAAGAAGTTTTTGCATTAATAATGAAAACTTCTCTAATTGACCAGATTTTTTCCGATTTTTTCACGTGCTGGTCACTCAATTTTTGTCGTTCACCCTCTCTGCTGCTATGGTTTTTATCCAAAAATTGTATCAAGTCCGTTACGATATCTTGACCTCGGATCATGTAAATTTATTGTTACAAAACCAAACGGAGCAGCTTGTGCTTTTGAAAAGAAATTTTTAAATTTGTTCATGTCCATGTCCCCAGAACACCAAGTATAATAAATATTTTGCAGCGTATGATTATCAACTCCGTTGAACACAACTAAAATGTTACAGTTATTCCTGATCACTTTTGGAATTTGTGTATAACGCTGTGTAACATAAATCACATCTGTGTTTTTGTGACGGCCTCGTGAAAATATCCGAGCTGGATTGGATTGTTTGTCCAGCATGACATCATCGTATACCACGAGGTTATTAATGAATCCATCCAGATCATCTACAGATGGCGCTTCATCAATATCAGTAATAAAGTCTATGACTTCACTGTTTTCATGCAACGGGCGAGAATGTGATAGTTGCACCAGATGTTAATACACGTGTATGTTTTGTTTTACTGGCTCTTCTTGAATGATATTTTTGTCAGATCCATGGAAAGGTTAATCTATATAATCAGGTTAACAATATAGAGAATGTGGTGATTCCCCACTCTATCAGATTCGGCATTCTGTATAATCAGATATAATATAATGATAGACTGTGGAATCGCAACATTATAGAAAATGGTAGGTTTCCACAGTCTATCAGATTCGGCATTCTGTATAATCAGATATAATATAATGATAAACTGTGGATTTGAGACATTATATATTATTATATGAAAATGTATCAAATCCACAGTTTATCAGATTATACAGACTGTGGTGATGATTATTAACCTGATGGCAATTTGCAACATTATCATATTATTATAGAGAGAATGTGGTGAATTGCCAGTTTATCAGATTATACAGACTGTGGTGATGATTATTAATCTGATGTGGATTTGAGACATTATCATATTATTATAGAAAGAATGTCTCAAATCCACAGTTTATCAGATTATACAGACTGTGGTGATTCGACAGATATGTGATTGTTAATATGCGTATCAGGTTAACCTGATGGCGAAACCTACATTTATCATATTATTATATAGGATATGTAGGTTTCGACAGTCTATCATTATATTATATCTGATTATACAGACTGTGGTGATTCGACAGATATGTGATTGTTAACCTGATGGGGAATCGTACCATTATTATATTTTATATGGATAATGGTAGGTTTCCCCATCGATCATTATATTATATCTGATTATACAGAATGCGGCGATTCCACAGAGATTTTTGCGCATAGTTCTTCTTGAATGATTGCTGACTTCATCATGTAATTGGATAAATATTCCTCTGCGGTTGGTGGTTTTTCTTTATGAACCATGTATTTTGGTTTTCTCTTATTATAGTAAATTAACATTACTCTGTACTTGTTGCCGCCGCACTTTGTACAAATTTGTATCTTTCCTCGTACTCCAATACCGCAGCGCAAACATGGTCTGGTTCCTCCTGATCCCATCTTTAGCATATAACTATGATGAGCGCAGTATTCTTCTCGGCATGATTTGTCACATGTCCGAGTTGATCCTTGAAGTATCCAAGAGCAATTATTTTGTCCTGTCTGAAATGGCATATTATATTATATAATAATATAACTAATTTTTAATTAGATACATATTCTGTGTATAGTATTATAATATAGATGACAGAAAAAACACAACCCACCCCACTATACAATACTGATATAACTTTAATTCAAAATAATCATCTACGTGATGAAGTTAGCGGGTATTGGTTCTTGCGCGAGTATTATTCGCTGTCCCTTAATTCGTTTCAAAATGTTATATTTTATAATACAAAAGATGAAGCCAACGAGAATCTTAACGTCGATGACAAGGATATCTACGCGCAGGGAATAATTATTCAGCATTTCAATAGATTTTATTTGTTTCTCTCCGATGGTGATTTTAATAGATTTGCTAATAATTTCATTGATGAGTCTTCGGTAACCGAAATAATTCCCAAATTTAGGCTTAGATATCCAGTGTTTGATCTCGATACCAAGTACCTGTATGAAGTAATTAAGTATCACAAGAGCGATCGAATAGATATACAACCAACTAACGAATTAATCAACACTAGCGACATTATCGATTATTTTGCCAAATTGTGTGATTGCGATCGTGAAAAAGTATTCTTGTTCGAAACTAACAGTGGCTATCATATTCTTTGTAAATCAACACCGGTAACATTTGATCAACAACGAGATTTAACGAATCGTGCAGGTAATGACAAGAATCCCTACTGGCATGTCGATCGATAAGCTGGTCTTTATGGCATCAAGTTGAATAACACACGATCTTACAAACCAGGCAAACAAACGCTATGTAAAAAATTAATTTCACACGATGATCATCTTGACGCTTCTGAGTTGCTCGTCTGCCCGACTCGTATTCAACCTCATCGCGTTGAAAATAATATCATCGAATTTCATGAAACAGCTTTCTGCGATGAGATCTCCGCTGCAGATATCGCTAGGATATCTACTGCGCTTACCGGTAAACCTGATCAGCTCATCGACGTTATTAATGTATCAGGAAATAGATTTACGATATCAAGAGAACCCGGCCATAGATGTAACATCTGTGAACGCAGACATGGATTTAATGAGATACGCGGTTACATCGAAGACAAATGCGATAATTGTCTCGTATACATAAACGATGATAATTATTACTCAATCTGCTGTCCTAGGTCAACTGGAAAACAAATACAATTACCCGTAAATGATAAAATCATCTCTGGAACATCTAACGATGATGAATTAACGCAAAACAAAAATTATCTGAGGTATCTGATTAACGCGCGACGTAGATTTCGTTATCCTGGGTATATAACGACTAGAAACGCCGAGTACACATACACGGCATCACCAATCCATGAATCAGGACCAGGCTGCAAGGTGATTTACGACGAGGACTACATCGACGGTTCTGCATGTGGAATGGGAAAATCTGAATCAGCGTGGAAATCGTTAAAAGATAATCAATCCGTAGCTGTTATATCATACAGAAAGACATTTACCGAGAAAGTTAAAACTGATCATCACATCGAGTCCTACATGGATATTGATGGCAGTATCATATTTAATCCTGGAATTCCACGTCGAGTTGTTGTGCAATGGGAATCCCTACCTAGAATTTGTGGAGTCCCAGATGTACTTATTGTTGATGAATGGCATGGAATCCGCAGACAGCAATTCTGCTCAGCCAAACACAGCAAAGAACGATGGGATAAATTTTCAGGATTAATAACGGCGTGCAAGCGGTTAATCGTTCTCGACGCAGATGCTGACAATGACGATCTGATATTATTCCGTGATAAACTAGGACGATCATCGATGAAATTTATCATTAATGATTATAAACCCGATCATGATAAGAAATTTCAAGTTGAGCATTCTCATCAGAGTAATCTATGCGGGTTTCTAGAACGATTAAAATCTAAAGATATCAATGACAAAATCGCCATATTCACCCATAACAAGTAACGGACCAATTACTCCGTTGAGAACCTAGCTAAACACGTTCAACATCTCGGATATCGTGTGAGATATTATCATGCCGATACAGATCCTGCTCAGAAGAAATCCGACTTCAGCGATATCAATCACGCATTCGATGACATCGACGTTGTTATTAGCAATCATACTCTGGAGGCCGGAGTCAGCATCGTTGATAATCGATTCAAAATCATGTACGTGTTCTCGGAAGAATTAGGATCTGTTGAGGCGACCAAGCAAGCGATCCACAGATTCCGCTGCGTTAATGAAATTTATTACTCATCAACGAGAAAACAACGCGAGTGTAAATTACCACTAAATCGTGAAGGCATTGAAAAGGTTATCGTGGATCGTGAAAGACTGATCGATAACAACACAAAATTATACAGGATTCCTAGCGCTGGAGAATTACAGACTGGGTTTGGATTCGCTTATATCAGTGACATCATCGACGAGAACAATTCCAGTATGTACTTTACACCACGACTGGTCAATGCGATGAAAAATACCGGTTATGAAATAGTAGAACCACCCGTGGATGATTACGATACATGGATGAGAAAAAATAATACTGAAATACCAAACACCGATAATAATCCCGATGTTGATGAATTTCTAAAAACATCTATAGGCGCACGAATAAAACAATCCCAGATAAACAACGATGAAGAAGAAATCAACTATAAAGAACTCCCTCAGTATTACAAATACGACCCACAGGAGAATTTAGAACCATATCAAGCGAAAAAATCATTCCTTAATTACATGTTTCAGTGTGATATTGGTGCGTTGCCAGCTGAGCAAATAGAGCATTTGTATAAAAACTCAAAACAGTTAAAGCGAGCTCAACGAATCATCGTTGATAAGTTTAATAATGGTTGTGCAACCGCAAGAGAAGTATTTCGATTGGATAAAATCAGCCCCAAGGAGAAACTAGAAAAAATAAGAAAATTTATACGCGCGTTGAATTTACCTGATATTGTGCCTGACGATATATTAATAACAACAATACCGATATCAGGGCCGGATCTTCGCATGTGCATCAAGAACATGATTGATGATCCTGATCTTGTGCGGGATTATAATAACCTACTTGGTAACTGGTCAAACATCTTTCCTGAAATGAGAATCCAGTCGAATAAGTTAACCACCAGGAACATCATCGAGAAAATCAAGAACATCTACAGGAGTTTTGGAGCATCATTAACCGCGGACAACAAACAAAACGCATCAAGGTCAGATTATACACTTAATTATCCCGTGTGGCCCAAATCAGACTTTATTGATGATCCTCGCTGGAGAAATTATCTCGATACACGTCAGGAATTCCATGGCGGTAATGATATCATCGCAGTAGATCAACGCACTACCATGTTAAAGTTTCACGTGTAGAGCGTTAATGGGTGGTTCAATAATTAACAAACCCTCAGATTAACAAAAACAACCCTATATCATGAACTGTGGATTTGAGACATTCTTTCTATAATAATATGATAATGTCTCAAATCCACAAAAACAACCCTATATCATGAACTGTGGATTTGAGACATTCTTTCTATAATAATATGATAATGTCTCAAATCCACAAAAACAACCCTATATCATGAATGGCAATTCACCACATTTTCACATAATAATATAATAATGTTGCAAATTGCCATCAGGTTAACCTGATGCGCAGATTAACAATTACATATGTGTGGAATCACCACAATCTATCAGATTCGGCATTCTGTATAATCAGATATAATATAATGATAGACTGTGGAATCATCACAGTCTTTATATAAAATATAATAATGTTGCGATTCTACATCATGTTAACCTGATGCGCAGATTAACAATCACATATCTGTGGAATCACCACAATATATCATATTCGGCATTCTGTATAATCAGATAGACTGTGGAATCACCACATTTTTTATACAATAATATATAATGTTGCGATTCGACACTCGATGATTATACAGACTGTGGAATCACCACATTTTCTATATTATTATATATAATGTTGCGATTCCACATCTATCATTATATTATATCTGATTATACAGAATGCCGAATCTGTCGCGATATATTTTTATTGAGAAAATAATTAACAAAAATAATTAACAAAAACAACGACCATTAATGAAATTAACTAAAAAATAATTGTTGTTCATGAAAACAATGTTATTGTCAAATCTGAAGTTTGTCGTGTTAATACTCAGTACTTTCAAGTATATCATTGTATATGATTACTTCATTGATCTGATTATCTAACAATATCAATAAAACCTTATGATATTGACGTGATGATTAAAATCATCAACAAACTTTAAAATATAATGTCCATTAATGAACAAAGTTTTTTAAGCGTTATTTTAGCCCATGATTTACAATCTAGACAAAGTTGACTTTCTTTATGCTTCGTAAAACTCTTGCTACAGTTAACGCAATGTCTATGCGGTATTAAATAGTCATCGCACCAAATATCGCAGTTATTGTTTTTATTACTCATTAATGATTGCTAAAAGGCCTTTCAAATTTAACACCATGAAATCAGTAGACCAACCATCTGCAACTTGGACAGTATCACATACGGTATCAAACAGGACAATTAATCCTTGGCGAATCGCAACATTATTATAGAAAATGTGGTGAATTGCCATTCATGATATAGGGTTGATTTTGTTAATTTGCAACATTATTATATTATTATATGAAAATGTGGTGAATTCACAGTTCATGATATAGGGTTGATTTTGTTAATTTGCAACATTATTATATTATTATAGAAAATATGGTGATTCGCCAGTCTGTATAATCAGATATAATATAATGATAGAGTGGATTCACAACATTATATTATTTATTATAGAAAATGTGGTGAATCCACTCTATCATTATATTATATCTGATTATACAGAATGCGCCGATTCGACAAATAAGTATGTAATGATTTGTTAACTATGTTAATCTGCAAGGGGAATCATAATATAATGTAGTGATCATCATTGTTAACTATGTTAATCTGACCGATGGGATTTGCAACATTATTATATTATGGTGAATCCCATAGATCAGATTATACAGACTGTAGTGCATCGTGGAAATAATTATCATGAAGTAAATTTAATACTATTAAGTCATTTACTGACGCCAGTAGATAAAATACTGCATTATTTATTTTTTTAATTTTTTTTATTATTATTATTATTATGCCGAAGACTGTTGACCTAACCATGAGTGATAAAGTCACTATTGCGATGTTGCGAAATACTGAAACAGCTGCAAGAATTGCCAGTAGATTTGTTATTGGATTAACACGAGTTTATGATATTTGGAGAGCCGCGAAGTTGATAAACAAAGAAGAAGCAGAAGTTGATATCGCTGAGTATAACAAGAGATTGTTAAAGACTAATAAAGCTAAAAAATTATTTGAAGAAGAATCGAATGATTTACCAGCTCCGAGTAAATATGATTTATCAACAGAACAAAGTTGCCAAAAATATTATGAAAATATTAAACGAAAAAAAGAAATCAAAGCCCGTATTGAAAACGAAGAGCGAATAAAACAGCAAAAATTTCAACTCGGAATAGATAAAATAAACAGAAGTGTTGATAGAAAATTAAGAAAAATCAATCAGAAGATATTAGCGGAG
The DNA here is from genome assembly GCA_016617855.1 of Megalonaias nervosa. NCBI lineage: Eukaryota > Metazoa > Mollusca > Bivalvia > Unionida > Unionidae > Megalonaias > Megalonaias nervosa. The sequence continues at coordinate 29,939 of JAECUM010051906.1, read as the reverse complement.
CAACAAGCGATGAATGAATAGATACTACTCGACTGTCTATTTACGTGAATCACCATACAAGGACAGCTCGTGCATTTTGTATAACGCAATGTTTATGCGGGATCGCAACATCATAATGCACAAGAAATACTTGACAGAATCTAACATAATTCAATGATCACTCGAGGGAATTTCTCCAGAATTCATGATGATGTTGCATATATCTTTGGTGGTTTTCTTAGCTAGGATTTCCTTCTCGTTGAGAGGGCGACCAAGAAATTTAACCACTTCAGATTCTGGCATGCGTAGTAAGTTAAATCTTCGCATGAATTCACGTGAAAACAATTTCATGATCTCGTCTACCAAATACGGTGATATGTTAGTCGTTTTACCAACAAACGGTATGATTTCATTATCGATCATTCTGAAAGTTAATTCGGCCCGCGGTGGCATGAAATACTCATTGCCGTGCTGATCACGAATCATTTTATCGTGGAAATAATTCTCATCCGTGCATAGAATAAACAAAACCCGTAAATCATTCATTATTTAATGATTATAGTTAACAAAAATATAATTTAAGTTGGACTGTGATGGTTGCATCAGGTTAACATGATGTGGAATCCTACAATATAGAAAATGTGGTGATTCCACAGTCTATCAGATTCGGCATTCTGTATAATCAGATATAATATAATGATAGACTGTCGAATCCTACAATATAGAGAATATGGTGATTCCACAGTCTATCAGATTCGGCATTCTGTATAATCAGATCAGATGTGGAATCGCAACATTATATATAATAATATAGAAAATGTGGTGATTCCACAGTCTATCAGATTCGGCATTCTGTATAATCAGATATAATATAATGATAGATGTGGAATCGCAACATTATATATAATAATATAGAAAATGTGGTGATTCCACAGTCTGTATAATCATCGAGTGTCGAATCGCAACATTATATATTATTGTATAAAAAATGTGGTGATTCCACAGTCTATCTGATTATACAGAATGCCGAATATGATAGATTGTGGTGATTCCACAGATATGTGATTGTTAATCTGTGCATCAGGTTAACATGATGTAGAATCGCAACATTATTATATTTTATATAAAGACTGTGATGATTCCACAGTCTATCATTATATTATATCTGATTATACAGAATGCCGAATCTGATAGATTGTGATGATTCCACACATATGTAATTGTTAATCTGCGCATCAGGTTAACCTGATGACAATTTGCAACATTATTATATTATTATGTGAAAATGTGGTGAATTGCCATTCATGATATAGGGTTGTTTTTGTGGATTTGAGACATTATCATATTATTATAGAAAGAATGTCTCAAATCCACAGTTCATGATATAGGGTTGTTTTTGTGGATTTGAGACATTATCATATTATTATAGAAAGAATGTCTCAAATCCACAGTTCATGATATAGGGTTGTTTTTGTTAATCTGAGGGTTTGTTAATTATTGAACCACCCATTAACGCTCTACACGTGAAACTTTAACATGGTAGTGCGTTGATCTACTGCGATGATATCATTACCGCCATGGAATTCCTGACGTGTATCGAGATAATTTCTCCAGCGAGAATCATCAATAAAGTCTGATTTGGGCCACACGGGATAATTAAGTGTATAATCTGACCTTGATGCGTTTTGTTTGTTTGTCCGCGGTTAATGATGCTCCAAAACTCCTGTAGATGTTCTTGATTTTCTCGATGATGTTCCTGGTGGTTAACTTATTCGACTGGATTCTCATTTCAGGAAAGATGTTTGACCAGTTACCAAGTAGGTTATTATAATCCCGCACAAGATCAGGATCATCAATCATGTTCTTGATGCACATGCGAAGATCCGGCCCTGATATCGGTATTGTTGTTATTAATATATCGTCAGGCACAATATCAGGTAAATTCAACGCGCGTATAAATTTTCTTATTTTTTCTAGTTTCTCCTTGGGGCTGATTTTATCCGATCGAAATACTTCTCTTGCGGTTGCACAACCATTATTAAACTTATCAACGATGATTCGTTGAGCTCGCTTTAACTGTTTTGAGTTTTTATACAAATGCTCTATTTGCTCAGCTGGCAACGCACCAATATCACACTGAAACATGTAATTAAGGAATGATTTTTTCGCTTGATATGGTTCTAAATTCTCCTGTGGGTCGTATTTGTAATACTGAGGGAGTTCTTTATAGTTGATTTCTTCTTCATCGTTGTTTATCTGGGATTGTTTTATTCGTGCGCCTATAGATGTTTTTAGAAATTCATCAACATCGGGATTATTATCGGTGTTTGGTATTTCAGTATTATTTTTGTCTCATCCATGTATCGTAATCATCCACGGGTGGTTCTACTATTTCATAACCGGTATTTTTCATCGCATTGACCAGTCGTGGTGTAAAGTACATACTGGAATTGTTCTCGTCGATGATGTCACTGATATAAGCGAATCCAAACCCAGTCTGTAATTCTCCAGCGCTAGGAATCCTGTATAATTTTGTGTTGTTATCGATCAGTCTTTCACGATCCACGATAACCTTTTCAATGCCTTCACGATTTAGTGGTAATTTACACTCGCGTTGTTTTCTCGTTGATGAGTAATAAATTTCATTAACGCAGCAGAATCTGTGGATCGCTTGCTTGGTCGCCTCAACAGATCCTAATTCTTCCGAGAACACGTACATGATTTTGAATCGATTATCAACGATGCTGACTCCGGCCTCCAGAGTATGATTGCTAATAACAACGTCGATGTCATCGAATGCGTGATTGATATCGCTGAAGTCGGATTTCTTCTGAGCAGGATCTGTATCGGCATGATAATATCTCACACGATATCCGAGATGTTGAACGTGTTTAGCTAGGTTCTCAACGGAGTAATTGGTCCGTTACTTGTTATGGGTGAATATGGCGATTTTGTCATTGATATCTTTAGATTTTAATCGTTCTAGAAACCCGCATAGATTACTCTGATGAGAATGCTCAACTTGAAATTTCTTATCATGATCGGGTTTATAATCATTAATGATAAATTTCATCGATGATCGTCCTAGTTTATCACGGAATAATATCAGATCGTCATTGTCAGCATCTGCGTCGAGAACGATTAACCGCTTGCACGCCGTTATTAATCCTGAAAATTTATCCCATCGTTCTTTGCTGTGTTTGGCTGAGCAGAATTGCTGTCTGCGGATTCCATGCCATTCATCAACAATAAGTACATCTGGGACTCCACAAATTCTAGGTAGGGATTCCCATTGCACAACAACTCGACGTGGAATTCCAGGATTAAATATGATACTGCCATCAATATCCATGTAGGACTCGATGTGATGATCAGCTTTAACTTTCTCGGTAAATGTCTTTCTGTATGATATAACAGCTACGGATTGATTATCTTTTAACGATTTCCACGCTGATTCAGATTTTCCCATTCCACATGCAGAACCGTCGATGTAGTCCTCGTCGTAAATCACCTTGCAGCCTGGTCCTGATTCATGGATTGGTGATGCTGTGTATGTGTACTCGGCGTTTCTAGTCGTTATATACCCAGGATAACGAAATCTACGTCGCGCGTTAATCAGATACCTCAGATAATTTTTGTTTTGCGTTAATTCATCATCGTTAGATGTTCCAGAGATGATTTTATCATTTACGGGTAATTGTATTTGTTTTCCAGTTGACCTAGGACAGCAGATTGAGTAATAATTATCATCGTTTATGTATACGAGACAATTATCGCATTTGTCTTCGATGTAACCGCGTATCTCATTAAATCCATGTCTGCGTTCACAGATGTTACATCTATGGCCGGGTTCTCTTGATATCGTAAATCTATTTCCTGATACATTAATAACGTCGATGAGCTGATCAGGTTTACCGGTAAGCGCAGTAGATATCCTAGCGATATCTGCAGCGGAGATCTCATCGCAGAAAGCTGTTTCATGAAATTCGATGATATTATTTTCAACGCGATGAGGTTGAATACGAGTCGGGCAGACGAGCAACTCAGAAGCGTCAAGATGATCATCGAGTGAAATTAATTTTTTACATAGCGTTTGTTTGCCTGGTTTGTAAGATCGTGTGTTATTCAACTTGATGCCATAAAGACCAGCTTGTCGATCGACATGCCAATAGGGATTCTTGTCATTACCTGCACGATTCGTTAAATCTCGTTGTTGATCAAATGTTACCGGTGTTGATTTACAAAGAATATGATAGCCATTGTTAGTTTCGAACAAGAATACTTTTTCACGATCGCAATCACACAATTTGGCAAAATAATCGATAATGTCGCTAGTGTTGATTAATTCGTTAGTTGGTTGTATATCTATTCGATCGCTCTTGTGATACTTAATTACTTCATACAGGTACTTGGTATCGAGATCAAACACTGGATATCTAAGCCTAAATTTGGGAATTATTTCGGTTACCGAAGACTCATCAATGAAATTATTAGCAAATCTATTAAAATCACCATCGGAGAGAAACAAATAAAATCTATTGAAATGCTGAATAATTATTCCATGCGCGTAGATATCCTTGTCATCGACGTTAAGATTCTCGATGGCTTCATCTTTTGTATTATAAAATATAACATTTTGAAACGAATTAAGGGACCGCGAATAATACTCGCGTAAGAACCAATACCCGCTAACTTCATCACGTAGATGATTATTTTGAATTAAAGTTATATCAGTATTGTATAGTGGGGTGGGTTGTGTTTTTTCTGTCATCTATATTATAATACTATACACAGAATATGTATCTAATTAAAAATTAGTTATATTATTATATAATATAATATGCCATTTCAGACAGGACAAAATAATTGCTCTTGGATACTTCAAGGATCAACTCGGACATGTGACAAATCATGCCGAGAAGAATACTGCGCTCATCATAGTTATATGCTAAAGATGGGATCAGGAGGAACCAGACCATGTTTGCGCTGCGGTATTGGAGTACGAGGAAAGATACAAATTTGTACAAAGTGCGGCGGCAACAAGTACAGAGTAATGTTAATTTACTATAATAAGAGAAAACCAAAATACATGGTTCATAAAGAAAAACCACCAACCGCAGAGGAATATTTATCCAATTACATGATGAAGTCAGCAATCATTCAAGAAGAACTATGCGCAAAAATCTCTGTGGAATCGCCGCATTCTGTATAATCAGATATAATATAATGATCGATGGGGAAACCTACCATTATCCATATAAAATATAATAATGGTACGATTCCCCATCAGGTTAACAATCACATATCTATCGAATCACCACAGTCTGTATAATCAGATATAATATAATGATAGACTGTCGAAACCTACATATCCTATATAATAATATGATAAATGTAGGTTTCGCCATCAGGTTAACCTGATACGCATATTAACAATCACATATCTGTCGAATCACCACAGTCTGTATAATCTGATAAACTGTGGATTTGAGACATTCTTTCTATAATAATATGATAATGTCTCAAATCCACATCAGATTAATAATCATCACCACAGTCTGTATAATCTGATAAACTGGCAATTCACCACATTCTCTCTATAATAATATGATAATGTTGCAAATTGCCATCAGGTTAATAATCATCACCACAGTCTGTATAATCTGATAAACTGTGGATTTGATACATTTTCATATAATAATATATAATGTCTCAAATCCACAGTTTATCATTATATTATATCTGATTATACAGAATGCCGAATCTGATAGACTGTGGAAACCTACCATTTTCTATAATGTTGCGATTCCACAGTCTATCATTGTATTATATCTGATTATACAGAATGCCGAATCTGATAGAGTGGGGAATCACCACATTCTCTATATTGTTAACCTGATTATACAGATTAACCTTTCCATGGATCTGACAAAAATATCATTCAAGAAGAGCCAGTAAAACAAAACATACACGTGTATTAACATCTGGTGCAACTATCACATTCTCGCCCGTTGCATGAAGACAGTGAAGTCATAGACTTTATTACTGATATTGATGAAGCGCCATCTGTAGATGATCTGGATGGATTCATTAATAACCTCGTGGTATACGATGATGTCATGCTGGACAAACAATCCAATCCAGCTCGGATATTTTCACGAGGCCGTCACAAAAACACAGACGTGATTTATGTTACACAGCGTTATACACAAATTCCAAAAGTGATCAGGGATAACTGTAACATTTTAGTTGTGTTCAACGGAGTTGATAATCATACGCTGCAAAATATTTATTATACTTGGTGTTCTGGGGACATGGATATGAACAAATTTAAAAATTTCTTTTCAAAAGCACAAGCTGCTCCCTTTGGTTTTGTAACAATAAATTTACATGATCCGAGGTCAAGATATCGTAACGGACTTGATACAATTTTTGGATAAAAACCATAGCAGCAGAGAGGGTGAACGACAAAAATTGAGTGACCAGCACGTGAAAAAATCGGAAAAAATCTGGTCAATTAGAGAAGTTTTCATTATTAATGCAAAAACTTCTTTTTTCAGCCTTCGTAGGAACCCTTAGTTTCAAAAAATAAGGTCTCTGCAAAGTTGTAGGGTTCACCCTCTCTGCTGCTTGCTTGGACAATAAGGGGTCAACAATAAGGAGATTTAACAACTCTAGAATGTGGACGTATTTCACGGAGAATGATACCAAGGAATGGGTTGATGTCTTGCATAAATTAGTTAAAGTGTATCCTAACACATGTCACATTTATAAGATACAACGACAATAGAAACATGAAAAGAGGAGAAAATAAGCAAGGACTGGATTAGTCTAAATGGGCATTTGACCCCAATGTCCATTTTGATATACCTCGAATTCAATTGGGCCAAAGTGTTTGAATTTAAAAATATATGGAGGATACTTTCTTTATCTACGATAATACGGATATATTTGATAGTGTGGTACTAAAAGCATGATATTTTAACGAATGGCGAAGCCACGAATTATAAATGTAGTTTTTGATAAAACAAGATGAAATATATCCAGTATTAACGTAGGAAAAGGAAAATTTTTGTTCTAACATATTCCAAGCTTACTCCAGAATCGAAGTTTAGAAAATCAAACTCACTCTTTGGCATTATACACTAACCCCCACCCATTTTCCCTAAATTCACCTCACTTTCATAGCCTGATCGTAAATATATACTTCACTTAAGAAAGTGATAGGACTGGGTTGACCAAAAGCTATTGCAGTAAATTGCATCTTTTATTTTCATTTTGAATAGTATTTTAACCATTCTAAAAACAATGCAAGATGCAGCAATGCATCACAGCAGGTTTGTCGTTGTTGTCAAAAAAGTAAAGGGAAATATTGTCAGTGTGACTCGAACGGCATCTGGTCAAATTTCTTTATCAAAGATTAATTTATTTTCATGTCTATAATGTAAGGCAGTTTCTATTTATTTGTTCCAGCTCTCATTTTTGTTGCTAAAGGTAAAATATTTGTTGTAACACACAATCAAGCGTAATATGGCATGATGGGAAATTGTATATTTTCACATGTAAAAATATAAGGTTGTGTTCACATGTGGATATATAAGAATGAAAAAATATGAAAATTATTTCACCATTAAATCTCTATATTTCACACTTAAGTATTTAATAAAAGTTTAACTTTGACGAGTCCTACTTACCAACTTCACAGACGAAATGTTCAAGATACGAAAAATGCACTTAGTTGCTTGATACTTTAAGGAATAAGACATGGAGTTAATCTTTGACGAGGAGGCAAATATTTTGACAAGTAAGATAATGACCTTTACAGATTGAAACAATCTTGAAAAGTAAAATAATGAACCGAAAGAAGTATTCTTAAAATGGGAAAGGTTATGGCAGTTGGTTTAGCAGTTAGGAAGCAGCTGCCAATAGCATGGATTTAGAATTCCAAAACTTGCTCGACATCCAGACGAATGGAGGACGTTAAGACGACATGGTCAAACAGACGTTAGACGTCCAATCGACTTCTGGAAAAGCCTTTTAGCAATTTTGAACTCTACATTAAATATATATCATTGATTTACCATCACCAAGAATACATATTCAAGCCAAAAATGATATAAATAAAATGGACACATATTACCTAAACAGAAATTTTAACTCATAGAATGCAAGAAGAATTTACTCAAACTGTGAAAGAGACTATGATATAACATGTGAATAATCAGGAACTCTATGATTTCTTTGCTCAGGTACAATTTTAACTAAAGATTTTCATCTTTAGGGATTTGGGATTTGTTAAACTTCAGTTTGATTAGGTCAGTAAGATGTTTCTTCAAGATGAAACAATTTTTCACACAGTTTCATAGGGCTGCTAATCAGAACATCTTTTACACGTCATGTATATCTATATTGTGTGTTCAAGTTTTGAACATGATTATAGATTGTGATGATCATTTATAAACAAAATATTACATAGCTTAATGTTGTCCATAAGTGTGGACTCTATTTTAAGATAATGAGCTATAAATATTGCTTTCCTTTTGGTTCGGGTTCTATATAATAAACCTTTTCACAGTTTGCGGAAATTTAAAGATTGGAGAAATTTTCCATTGAATGAATAGGTCAGGTGGGTTGTGTTGTAATATATATATAACAACATACGCCTTATATGCTGCTGCCTGCTCCTTGCTGCTCTATATATATATATATATATATATATATATATACTATGTGTGTGTGTGTGTGTGTGTGTGTGTGTGTGTGTGTGTGTGTGTGTGTAACGTGGGGATGTATTGTGAAATATGACACTGGGGATAAATTGCGACACAGTCGTACTAGAGTAGTGGGGAGTTCTATAAGAAGGAAGAAGAGAACAATTAATTAATTTTTAATTTCTGTATTTGTTCTTAATTTATTTTCAGTCTGGTTCTATACCAGTGAATATCCCGCTAGTAAATTAGAGGTTGTCAATGTGTATTAAAGACGTTATCTAACTAAGAGGATTGTTAAATTATGTGGATCAAGGAGTAAATTAAAATCTTTAAGAAGACAAGAGAAAGAAACGAATAAAGTTTGTAGAAGAGATTAAACAGTCAGCGATACAGAGCCTCTCCATAGATGGCCGACCCCTAAAATATATTATTAAAGTAACATTACCCCCAATGCTCTCAAGCACAACCTTCTCGAGGTGGATTTGGAATATCTGGAATAGGTGCATGATTCTAAGAGAAATTTTCCTCTGACCCCTGTGGCATTGTTCATCCTAGAACCAGGTCATTCTGCTGATCGGAGGGATCTCGTTACTATGCTGAGAAGTCGTTACACCGGATGTACAAAGCTAGTATCTAATCTGCTGAAGAAGGAATGATGCGTCATTTACTTCCGAAACTTCAAGCTCTTCACCAACAATGGCATAAAGGTCGCCAAGATTCACCGAGCGCTATAGTTTGACCAGAGCTTGTGGTTGGCATTCAAAAGAACACAGGCTGCGGTCAAAGGGTTTGACAAGGATAACGTTTAGCGGCCCAATAATTCCGTCTTTGGTAAGACCACGGCAATCTGTGGAAGCGCATCAGCATCGATCCAATCTGACCTGATGGTCAACGGGACAAGCTGAGATGCCTAAGTGCCGACCCAATCATTAAGACTTGTACTATAATTGAGGATAACGTCGTGGCACACTCCATCAACCCATATTCAATCTTAACATCTCTGAAATATACAAACCAGAACTTTCTCGATCTATCAAAATATTTTATGTATAATTTTTACTTTAGCATATAAAGGCGCATTACGATGCTGAGCCAAAGCTTCTCTACGCGACAGTTTTCTGCTGCAGTTGTAGATCGAAAACATTTATAGGGACATAGCGTAGGACCCCGACCTCTACGATATGACCGACTTTTCGGAAGGGAACCCCACATAGTGATATACAGTGATAAAATTCAAGGACAAATATGACAGAGTCCATTTCGCCGAGTTCGTGGTCCTACGCCCTAAAATGAACTCCATCATGCAAGGAGACAGTGTAGGGTCCCAAAGAGCAATGTTCTCTGCGAGATCGAAAGTCAGGGCTGTTCAACGGCAGGATGTGACAAAATGGATCAGACCGGATGGAATCACTACCAGCACCTATGACAACGTTTGAAGAGTTTATGAAGTCCATACTCGAGACCTAAGGATTTTCGGATGAGGTGCCCGAATCTCTAACCATGATGATGTCGGCTAGCAGATGGTGTGCAATCATTTCAGGAAGGTGCTTCACTTAGAGCTTGCTCTTCCAGCGGATGAGGTCCGACCACATCTGTAATACGTATGGTTGTGTCGTTCAATACGTCTATGACGCATACTTCGCTGGTATCCCCGTATCCCTCATGGACCGGATCTCCACGATCTGCTCGTTCGACATGTACTCCGAAGAAATGTCGTATAGATCGAGATCTGTCTGACTCGACGAAGGTTTTGCTTCGTGAGAATATATGGATATAATGCTTTGACATTTATCTCATTGATCACCTCAGTATTTATAGCACTTGTGATCTCTCGAATAGAAATGAATTTCTCTATATTTACACTAGAGTAATTTGCAATTGATTGACGCAAGGGCCAATTAATCAAAGAGATCTAAAATGCCACCTACTAATATTGAGATTCAAATATTGAAGACGAAATTAGAGGAATGTAAAAGATGATTTTATCAAACATCCTAATGTTGGATGTAAGTTGTCCAGAAATTACCTGCCCATTGGTTCGGACTTTACTCGTCCAGTCATCCGCTTGTACGGACATCATTACATCCAGAAAATTGTGTATATAGTAATTTGTAAATGTGTAGTCAAATGAAAATTGTATTCTGATCAATACCTTGTTTCTCGTGTCCTTTTTCCATGTTGCAATTATCTCATCTTTCCTCATACATTGTATAACATTGTTCTTATCGAATAAACTTTCCAAAGCGTGGTCTCTCACATCCTTTGCAATCAAATTGTATTTCTGTATTATCCCACAAGTATTTATTCCATATTAGCAGTCGCAAATTGGTAACTTGGTTAGGATGGTTGACTTATTGCATCTTCGAGGTTAACGTAGTCTTCGATGAGAAACAGTGCATTTGTTCCTCGAAAAACATTTAAGAACAAATCTAACCACTTACGCAACATATAACCTGTATCAATGATGATTCCTTTGTCGTGTACAAAGAGCAGTATTCTACTGAATGCTCTATTTCACAGAAATCTGGGACAAATGATAATAATTTAATCGATGAAGGTACGATATAAACTTTTTTGCAGACCTAGCGCAAACTTTGTCTTTCCACAATTAGTCGCCGCATCAAATATGATCATATTCTTAGTCTCGCTAAGTTTGGTCATTTAGATATCGTATACTATATCGTATACCACATGATTATTGTCTTCAACATATTTGCGTGTATCCGATTGAGATATCACGCAATTAGTCATATACCTGTATTTGAGAAAGTCTTTCCTTACAATTAGTGATATACCTGTATTTCAGAGAGTCTTTCCTTTCAAGTAGTCATAGACCTGTATTTGAGAAAATCTTTTCATACAAGTTCGTTCAAGTTTAATTTTGCATAGACTGCAAGTTTAAGTGAATTGCTGGCTGATGAAATGACTTTGGGACTATAGCATGTTCGAAAACTCTCAAGAGTTACTACTATCTTTTCCTTGACTGCTTTCAAATTCTTTTCTGTGCCTGACTTATAGCCTTACATAATTGGAGTAAATTCGTGGGATTCATACAGGGAGAATTCAGTATCACATTACTGAGTGTTGTATTGGCCACACATTAATTGTTATCTGTCTCGAAAAGTACCCGTAAAAGAAAGTGTTATGTATATCTATAGTTTTTGTAACTCCAGGTACATGGATTTTATCTAATTTTCATAATTCTTATTCATGGCTGTAATGTGTATAGAATATCTTTAGTTCAGTTTGAATTGGGTATAACATGGCATAGGATCAATAAACAGATTTTGACGTATATGTTGACAATTAGAAATAATAATCTTAATACTTGAAATGGCGCTTACTGCATAGGTCCTTAGTGGCTAATGGGATATCGATGTTTCGAGAATAATACTGTGGCTTCCCATTGGTTGTACTAGGTCACTTGAATATGCTTAATTCGATGTAAAATCAACAAAGTATGCTGTCACGTGGGGTCGATTAACAAGTACAGTCGCAATATATGGTGAATATAAGAAGAAAGTTTAGCAATCAGATTCATTCCGATTTTTGGAATCATTCACACTTATTGTGTTCCTGTTGTATGTCTGCAGACGTGTTTTATGTCGAACTTAGACATTATTCGAGACGAAAAACATTTGTTTGGATTGTCAAGTGGATATAGAACGTGTTCATTATTTGGCCTATAATATTATTCTGGAACTATTATAAATTATTCAAAGGAATCCTGGACAACGCCATTTTGACAACGTCACTGTTCTTGCAGGACCAGTACATTTCCGGCATTGCAATATATAAGGAACTTTTCATTCATTTAGGACTTTCATAGACTTACATAAGGTCTAAATTGGATTCACTTCATAATATTGTAAGTTCCTGTCACATTTTTCATTTATAACTTTGATTGTTTGTTAAGCTTTATAAAACTTGTTCGTTTTGATTTTTTTCTGTTACTTAAGTTTTTGACCTTAGAGGCGTAAGAAAAGGTTTATCATTTTTATACGTGTCGTTAATGGTCTGAGCCATCATTTCAGAAGTGTCTGTATCGTGTTACGAATCTAAGTCTTAAAATATTGTAACAAAAACGAAGTGAAACCAATTTTTTAGTAAAATTCAACAAGCAATATATTTCCCTAGCATACAAAGTAAAAATACAAATAGACACTAACAACGTTCTGAATTGAATTCCAAATAATCATAAATGTCCTATCACAAGTCCAAGAATATAGAATGTTCAGAATGAAATAAAATAGTCTTGAATGTCCTAATATACCGATAATCTTGAATGCGATACACCAATGATGCAATCCAGAATGTGTTTGAGTGAATTCACAAATATCCCCTATATATGTTCACTGAGTCATCATTATCACATTCTAAAGTTATAAAGCCTATGAAACGTGTTGTGCGTACAATAGTTATTTTCAGTACTGTATAGCATCTCATCGTTTAATAAGCTAAATATTCCGTTAACAACTGATGCGTACAGCTGAGTTTCAGAAAAAGGGTAAGATACACTGAAAGCTATTTATAAATCTGAATTCCATTTATTTCATAATTTAAAAGAAATAGTTATCCATTTTATATAAAAAAAAATATATGCCAAATGTCAACCTCATTACCTAAATCCTCTCCAGGTGTGGAAAGTACATAGGAAATGAACCACTTCCCACCCACCCGGGGGTTGGGGGGACCACATAACATTCGCAGAATTGAATTCCTACTTTGTCCTCAGTTGCGAATTTCCTGCTGCTGTATTTGCATGACTCTTTATGCAACTTATGCAAGGTCCTACATCTTTTCAAGCGCTCTTCCGGCTGACCTTGGCTGTTTCATTTAGAGCTTACATAGCAGCTTATATGTTTTATAGTGCAGTCTTTTTGGATCGGATCTTTATGAGACAAGCTTAAGATATTAAAGTGGTACTCAATTATGTATGGAAAATATTTAAGGAAGATACCCAGTTTCGATCAGTCAACATTTGGTTTACACATCCAACTGAGAGCGGATGTACACGCTTTATCTATATATCTATGTCACAGCCAAACAAACAACCCACGTAGATCGTGCTGTGAACACGACAATACTAGGGTTTTTTTCCGGTTCTGCTCATGCTATTCTGACATGATGTCCATATGTTGCAAATTAAATGTCATAACTAAAGAACTTTTATATCATGCATACAATGTCTTGTAGTGTGTAGTTCTGCAAAGATTAGTAATTGCTTACTCGTTACTCAAAGAAAGTCAAGGAAAACCGACTGCATTTGTGGGTGGTATAACTCGAGAAGACGACGGGATCGCGTCGGACTCGAGTCAAAAAAGTTTCATCATGTTTGACAGCATGTTAGGTGATAAGGAAGAGGCAAACAAACTGTGGTTTATACGACAATAGCATCATAAGAACTCATGTGTCATTTACATTAAGCAAAGTAACCAGACTCCTTGCACATTTCATCTTGTTATTAAAGTGTTAGAGATAAATCTCCTTTGCATGTGTTATCACAACAACAAAGTCGATCGCGATGACCAAATTATACCCATGTTGACACGTCCGACTACTTGAGACTTCGTACCGACCTTTTTCATGACTGACTTCACGAAAGCGGTCCAGTGATGTGCATGTCGTTATTGTTGTTTTATTACATTTGAAGGCCTCACTTTCTAACCCTCAAACTCAATCATTTCCTCACTAACTATTGACCTCTATAATTTCGATCATTATGACATCATTTAAGTGGGGCCCTGGCTGACAAAGTGAGGCCCTGGGGTGGCCGAGTGGTCTTAAGCCCTCGCCATAGGATCCCAAAGTGACAAAAAGGAAGCCGAAAACGAAGAAAGGACAAAGGTGAAGTGCACGATATCTCCGATGAAAAGAAGGAAACCAAAGAGAACATAGACGATAATGAAACAGAAGACGACAAAGAAGAAGAAACAAACAATAAATGAAATGAAGAAGAGAACTGTGACAAAAATCGACCAGCAATGGCAGTATCAGCACCAGCAACGTCAGCGCTATCAGTGTCATCTATTTTAAGTTTGATGATGATAGAACAGCTAACAATATTTAACAAAAGCATTTCCAACGCAGATTAAGACATGAAAAGTGGCTCCGGTAAGAAGGCAAGATAGAACATGGAAGTTGCAAGCCTTAGTCTATATTTTAGGACAAATATGAACATTTCCATGAGATCTTATATTTCTCATTCGGTATACACGTAGAGGTCGTACAACGCCCTAACAACCAGTTGACACAATTATATTTACAAGAGAAAACATTTTCATACTTTCACACTTAGAATGTATAAGATAGAAATAAAGAATTATTGTTTACTTCTACCTCATTTCAAAACCAAAGTCACAAAATGAGGACCAAGAAGAGGTCGAAAGTTCAAATCCAGAATATTCTAAGTTGTCAGCAATATCAGGTCTATTACTACAAAAACTTTAGTAAATAATATGGCAAGAACAAGGTACACTAGAGAGAAAACCAATGCCCTGAACTAAACTCGAAGCAAACATGTTTACGTCCAGATAATAAAGATCTTAAAATATAATATAACAATCATAGGCATGATTTATCTATGTAATACATTGTACAAAATAAGGCATTAGTCAGGTAAGCCCAAAGTACTACCCCCAGTTATGGAAAAAGGCCAATCACACAATACAAATTAAATGTACAAAACAGCATAGAGACCTCGTTTGGTTTTCTTTCGAATTTTCATGTTATTTGATATAAGTTCTTATATCTTACAGCTCAGCCTGATAAGGGCTTAGAACAGTTTCGTTTAATTTACAATCCTGTACCTTATATCTAAAAAATAAAAGATGCTAGGTGAATAGTAAACAATAGGTAGCATAAGTAACAGTATATATAAAGCATGCATGTCGTCCACCTGTGAATAACTTTCAGCCTAATTCTTGAAAAACGTTTAAAAGACTGCGGTTACCAATGTGAGAATATTATGAATACGTGCTGCGTATGCAGTACGTTTTGCTGCCTATGTTACACGAATAGTGGGGCAGTATGCATGTATTGACTATCTATGACACTAGCTCTTGCAAGAAAGAGCAGTAAGTAGTTGTGAATAAATTATAGAATGGAAAATACATTTTCAACATTGTCTATTAAATGCACTTAGCACCTACTGATATAATACAAATGGTCAAAAGGAGGGCCTGTTATAATAGATCTGGCGTGAGTGGTTTCATCATGGTATGTAAAGTGGGACAACACGTACGCAATAGTTCTATAGGCTGAACTTAAGAAAGACATCGGAACTTTGAGACGAAATATCTCAGATAACTGCTGCATTTATTTTCCCCAATTTGCAAGATGACTTTCTATTAGCTAATGTGATAAGTATTTACAATGTTATAATTATTAGTGCTTTAAAATATTTTGTTTGAATGTGGTGAAAGGAACTGTTCCATTGACGAAATGGCGATTTGGACGCCATCTTCACATCTTTTGAAAATGGTGTAAGAGAAACTTCCAGTGACTCAAAATAAATGTGATTGTTTCAGGTCGAGGATTTCCTTCCATACTGATGATATCGTGTTTGGCGATATCAGTCTCTTCGTGTTAAAAACTTTAGCTTGCCCAATTGTAGGAGACGTAAAGTATTTAGGTTTTGATCACAGAGTCTTATGAAAGTTCTAAATGGTGATAGCAGAGGGCTCAAACAACTGGTCCGCCAGGGAACGAACTAATTAACGGGAGTATAAATTCCAAACTTCAGAGTGTTAAGTATCTCAAATTTTCATAATAAAAATAGTAGCACCTTTTCAAAATAAAAAATGTAGTTTTCAAATTGTCTATGAAAGAAAATGTTTTTTGAGCTATATTTACGCAGAGAATGCGATTTATTTCAAATTTCAGTTTTTTATTCATTTGTTTCATCACACAGCTTATAGGTCTCATAAAAATGTTCATTTTGATTAGCAGATTTATATATAGCCGTCCGCCAACGAATATCACCCAGTCTATTTCGAGAAAGTCATTTAATCGTGCGTCTACTGGTGTCGGACAAAAACATCAATAAATAGGCGTGAATAATTTATAGAAAAGAATAGATTTTTCCGACGTTGTCAATCAACCATACTCAGTCAGCAAATATTCCGTTTCAATATCTTTCTAGCTGTTTAAGTCATTACAATACTGGAGATACCAAAATGAGGTTATTATTTTACGAAGATACTAACGGCCTTGGCACAAGAATGATAAACCGCTCAAGTAACATTTCCCGCACCAATGGAGCTTCCTTACTGATTAAGAATTTGCTTAACTTGTGTTTTCAAATTTGGATTTGTGTGATGTGGATGTGCAAATTAAGCTGTGAAGTGACTGCCATATTTTATTACCTTGGTCAGTCGGATAATCTAGTATTCTGAATCATTAGAAATCTAGCTAAAACAAGTTTTTAAAAATTATCACTAATGACTAGACGAAAATACGTTCAACACAACAACCTCAACAAAACCAATGAATGCCCATGTTTCAACATCGTTAAATATATAAATACATAGAAAAAGAATAAACTACGCTAAAACAATGAAATTATTGTATAATATCATTTTTTTTTTTAAATCTGAAAGAATAGAATATTCTAAGCCTGACATCTATCTACATTACATTAAAATAATTTCTATTAACAAGACCAGCGTTTGCAACATAAAAATCTAAAATTTTGATCTTCAATAGAATAGTATGATTGTACCATGTCTGACATCTTGAAGGTATATATGCATTTTGTGCTGTTATGTTTGTGCCCAATATATGTCACCATTACTACCTAAAATTTGTAGTAAAGTCAACAAATGGCAAGATGAATGGCGTCCACTGACTTTATAGCTATCATATAAAATAGCTGTCTCTCACTCATGTTGAAGAAAATTGTTTGCAAAATAATGAATAAACTAGTTTCTAATACGAACTCGAATAAAATGCAGTTCTTCAATACTTTCTCCATATTCCCAGTGGAGGTATGATTATTAACAAATTAAATTAAATTCGTAGATCTACTATGGATTCTGCATATGCGAATCCAAAACCTGTCGCATTTGTTGTCTTCATTTTTAACTTTACTTTATTTACTTTTTTGTAGCAAATTAGTCTAGAACGGAAATAGAACAACATGAGCGATCTTTCTCGCTACCTTTTCTATAAAAAAAAGGATGCTTACACAAATATAACAATGCACGAAAATCAACATGTCTTTCGATGTTTAGATGTCACCTTGCTCAAATGTCTCGATCAATTTCATTTAACTACTGTTTATCTTTTGAATTTAAAACTGTCTTATACGTTCACCTACACCTCAGATTTGTTAAATGTAGAGAACTGAACATCTCGTAGGCATTACGGACGGTATTCAGATATTGATCAGAATATTACGTGGATAGCTATCAGGGACGAATGAATGAGTGGATGCATACGTATCAATTCACCTGCCAAGCTGATTAAAAAATGAGTCACCAAACCTTCCCCTCATTTTTTTTATTCAAGTATACGGGTGTCTTGGTGTTCTTTTCGTTGAATTCTGCAGTCTTCTGTGATAAGACAATCTTTTCTTTATCAACCCCATTAGGATCAAATTCCTATGTCTCCATAATGATAACTGTCTCCCGCCTTTTATTGTACAGAAATGTTCACCACATGTACACATGTAGAGTGTACCTTCGATACACGATTGCAAATAGTCCGACATGTCACAAGAAATGGTCTACCCTCGGTGCACGCCATGTTTTCATTGTTAGGGCATGGTTATACTGATGTCTGCTAAATTTTACCTCTTCGCAGAGAAGCTAATTGTTTTGTTTTCAAACCAACTCTTAAGACGTTGTTCTCTCAAATAATATGTAGGTCATTCTTTTACTCTTGTAGATTATTAGGGATTAAATTAAAATGTGTAAGCAACATGTTGGTTGTTTGCTTCTAATAAGATGTAAAATTAAATGTAAATGATATAATAAAATCTTTAATTTTCAGTAGTGGATACAGCCGACATTTCTTATCTAAATGACATAATACTATATAATATTTATTCGGGAGAATTTGTATAAAGCAAAATGGGAAGGACCTTGGTTAAATCAATAACTGTCAACTAATGTATTAAGTGTAGTTTCCGACTTAAAGATTCCAACAATTCGTTTGTTTGTATGCTGATATTAGTTTATATGTAATAATTGAACTGGCATTGTTTTCATTCACATTTAATTTTAATGCATTCGAATAGAGATAGTCCTGACTTGCAGCAATGAGGAAGTCATAAAGCATTATAGGCCTTAACTTAAACTTTCTCTTTAAATTACTTGTTGTCATTGTCAGTTTCCTCTTTGTAATTATTCTATTTCAGTTCCCAGTGAGAATAAAACATTTGGTTTCTATTTCAATATTCAGTTTAATTTTAAATGTATAGACATTTTCAAACAAACTTTCTCATTATGTGAGTCTTTTAATCAATTTCATTTTGCATAGCTTCCGCGTCAGTTGTCATTGTATGATCTGACGCGATTAAATCAGTTCTAGTTCGGTCAACCGGTTGCCTATTTCATCAATAATTTCTTGTAGCAAGCCTACATGGCCAACCTATTGTTTTGTATCCCATTTAGACTGCTCAATAAAGGCTTTATCTTTGCTGCAACATTCTGCAAATGAAATACATTTCATCGTTTGGTATTGTCCTATCACCAAAATCTGTGAAAGAAAATTATAAGTTATAGTAATATCTCATAATTGCATCTGTACACATTTATTTTGTTTTAATTTACCTATAACGTTTTGGTAAACATTTAAATCATTCTTGCCTGCTACTCTCAAGTTGTATTATTGTTAGACACATAATTTGTTGTTCGAATAAGCACTTTGTGTGTTGCTTTTTCAATCTCTTGCTCGCTTTGTCGGTTTCCTTTATATATATATCTGTAACGGTACCGACTGCGAGTCAAAAATGACGCATTTTCTCAGAGATTATTAGCAATTGCCTTCGTGCCAGTCTCCAAAGCATCTATATCACTGTTGACCCTATGCTCAACTGTTACCAACAAATGGTGAATATAAGGTGATATCCGTGGTCCGTTAAATTTTTATATTACTATTCTCAGCTCTTTACCAACAATAGGTAATGTTCAGCATCCCTGTGTGATAGAAATTCCTTGCATCTAAATTATGTTTTCCATCCTTGTCATAGAGGTTCTTCTAGCTTCCATCTACTTGACTAGATGTTAATGTATTGCCAACCTCTTTCCGCATGTCTTGATGTTTCGTGTTATTATCGTCAATAGTATTTTTCGCTAACACGTCTTTGAAAAGCTGCATCAATTAATTTACTAGCATTTTAATTAGAGACAGTTATTTGTAGATTTAAGTCTGTGTTAATTGCTAGACCCAGTGTAAACATTTGTCCTTTTGATTTTTTTTCAATGTTTAATGGTACGGACACACTATGACCTCCTAGTGACATTGTACTTCTGTCATAATTCTATTACTGAAATGACACGAAAAATGTAACAGGCATACCGCGTAAGTATACCACATTTTCATATTCATCTTTTATGTTGACATTCTATATATTAATGGTACCCTTTTGTAATTGTTTGCATGACATAGTATCCTACAACGTTTCCGAGTAAACAAAGGTAGAGGCTCTAGCGAACACAAAAATGACTTAGAGGAATGCATGGTATTACTGATAATCGATGAAAATATCTTTCTTGGTTCCACAACCCCGTAATCTATATCTGATGCTATAGACTAGTTATGGGAATCGGTCAGGATTTCATAATTGAATCGGTTCCACTTAACCAACTGAAAATCGATTATAATTGGTGTTTAAGAGAGAGCAAATTTTAATTTTTGTTTCTTATACAGTTATCTCTTTGCTCAAGAGTTCAACATGTTAATAAATGTACAGGAGTAATCTGTTTTAATGGCATGTATACTTTAACCTGATAAAATATTGCATTGTTTCTATTGTGTTATTTTTGTTCTACAACTTTGTTAAATGAAAGCGACATTTTATGGCTGACCAGTCTAATGTAACTGAAAGACTGTTGTTATCCCCACGAATCCTTTCTTTCATATGTGATATGTCTATAATTTAAAGTATAAGGACGTGGATTTCTTGTATGTCATCATTTACAAATATTACAAAAGATTTTACATTTAAACTGAAACCAATGATAAAAATGTGTTTAAATTTATTAACTCAACAAGTTAACAGTTTAATCATGTAGTCATGACTATATGTTCCTAATTATGGAAGTCTGTCTCCAATGGAATATGGTATTGTTTTATATTTGTAAGTTGTGAAGGAAGTAAATAATTTAGTTCAGTTGGAAGCCTATTTAGCTTACGATTTACACATGAGTCTTACTAACCTTTGTGTTTTGCAAACAACTAAAAGCAAGTACACACAATCGATTATAGAGCTTCACAGTCGATTATCTTATTGCTTTGCTCAACCAGCTGATGATCGATTTTAATCGGTAATCGGAACAACTATACTATAGACGTCCGTATAGATTACTGTACAAATTCGTGTTTAACAAATCCTAACTAATTATAATATTCAGTTCTAAGTACTCTTGGTAGTTATTGCAGAAGTAACCAGAATTTGAGAATTGCGTTTCAAAGAGGCAACATCTACACTTTCGTCGTCATCATGGTGGTCATTTTAATAAAATACGGTTTTCCCAGTTCATTGCATATTGTGTAATACCCAGTAACAAATATATTATTTACAAGTTGCGTTTTTTGCTAACATCTGGCAAAGTTCAGTAAATATTTTTGTCAAGTAGACCATAAATGGCACAATACACATTTGCTGTTTTCTCAGCAAAAGACTTATCTATGTTTCAGATAACAGCAAAGAATTGTACTTTGTCCGTCAAGGGGTGTGAGGCGTTAATGATGAACAACACGCTCCACCGTTGAAATTATTTATTTTCTTTTTATCTGCAACTGTGCCCCTGGCAATGTACTCTGGATGTATAGCCTTTGCAGTCAACGTTTTCAACATCGATTTAAATTTCTTTCCTTATTTACGTTTATGTTATTTTTATATGTTCTGTTGATCACAGTCGATAAGTACCTGACATCATAACTTTTATTGCTTCCTTTCTTCCCTTGAATTGATTTTCGCTTCGTGCTTATAAACTCGTTGCTCTTCATGGTTGATTGTACATCATCTCATACACATACGAAAAACAAAAATTCTTGGGTCAAATATATACAATGATTGAAGAATTTTAATGTTATGGATGTATAACATAAAGGAGATAAAACACAAAATCGATATGACGGTAATTGGAGTGACCTTTAAATAAACAGGCTAATTTGGACTATTGATTGGCATCCTTCAACATTCAAACTTTCCTTGAAAACTTTAATATTGATCTAAGTCAGCTCACTGCCCCATCCCTTTATGTTTTAAATTTAGCGACCAGAAAATGGGACGAGGGATATGTAAATTCAGAAACAGTTTTTTTGATGATCGTGAATGTGTCTTGTTTAATGTTGCATCTTTGATATGATATAAGTTTCGTCAATAAAAAAAGTAAACACATTGCATTTTGCTATGTATCTGTTATTCTGCGAATTCTTCTAAAAGTATACTAGGAAAAACAACCTCGTATTAATCTGCCAAGAAATAAAACACAGATTAATATAAAATGAGAGATTAAAAAAACTTGAGATGTTATATGACAGTGATCAACAATTCTACTTGAAAATTGGAGACCTATGGAGACCTATGTATCTTTTGAATGTTGATCACATAAATTTAAAAAGTATTGCTATGCTTTTTTATTACAGCTGCAGAACTATTAAGTGCTGCAATAAACTCAAAGTATAAATGGAATATTTTAAGAATTCTGAATACTTAAGAACGACATATCTTGGCACTGTCTCAGAAAGCTGCTCCTTCTACTTGGGACTAACCGCGTCCTTGAAAAATACAAATAGGATGGATTGGAATGAAGAGGGGTTGTGGTGAAGAGTTATGGACAACATCGACTATTATCTTGAACCACGCAACGTTTAAAACTTCTTGGAATTACATTTGGTAAACTACACAAACAGGTTAGAAGCAATTAATTATGACCAAATTGGTCGTTCAAAATAACTTAGAAATCACTTGCTAAGAAGTAATATTATAGTTCTAAAGTCTTTAGCTTTGCCATTGCTCATAAGTCATTTCATAGTGTTACTTGACACTCTAAAGTAAACCATTCACAAGCATCAGGATTTTATTTTTAACTTTCATTAGAATGGAAAGGGCGATAAAGTAAATACTAATTAAAATGGTGAACTTAAACATCCTGATAGCCAATGTTTCTGCCGAGTGCTCAAATTCTTATGAATTAAAGAACTGACTGATCCTCTAGCATGTTCCCTGCAAACCTATTGTTATGGGTACATTAGAAAACCTACTGTTATGGATACATTAGAAAGCCTATTGTTATGAGTACATTAGAAAACCTATTGTTATGGATACATTAGAAAACCTATTGCTATGGGTACATTAGAAAACCTATTGTTATGGATACATTAGAAAACCTATTGTTATGGATACATTAGAAAACCTATTGCTACGGGTACATTAGAAAACTTATTGTTGTGGGTACATTGGAAAACCTATTGTTATGGGTACATTAGAAAACCTATTGTTATGGGTACATTAGAAAACCTATTGTTATGGATACATTATAAAGCCTATTGTTATGGGTACATTAGAAAACTTATTGTCGTGGGTACATTGGAAAATCTATTGTTATGAGAACATTAGAAAAATCTGGAGGTGATAATATTCTCTTTCGAAAGAGGTTCGATCACAAAATACAATTACAATCTTTTCGCATTTTGTTTTATCTCGTATGGTCAGAAACGGATGATTACTCCAATGCAGTCCCTGATATATTATTGTTGGCATTGTAGTACAACAAATATATTAAAATAAATTGTACAGTTGTCTTCTATAAACATTGGTATATATATATAGGATGTTTTCTTTGTTAATGATGTAGTCACTACCAGTTGTAACTTTCTAACGCATGTAGAGTTCAAGAAAATATCAATCTATATTTGATTGGGTTGTATTTGATTTATTTTGCGTTGCCAAGAGATTGGAAGAGTAATAAAAGATGTTACCATAACTAATGCCTTCATGAGTACTTATTACGATAATACTAAGAAAATGGGAAATATAAAAGAACAGAACGTTAGTCATGCACCATATTTATAGGTGGCATATGAGAAAACGCAGCTACATTTAAGGATCGTGTAGATATGTAGAGAATTACTTTTGACAGAAAAGTTACCAGTGTAATGATTCAAAATCGATAACGTTTCTACCTTTTGGAGTTACAAATAATATAAGGTTTCCAAATGTTCGGTTTAAAAAATTAGTCTTCATAAAGTCTATATAAATAGCACATTGTCTAAAATGAAATTTCAGCACCATAACTGCACATTCTGTAATTCATTCATTTACGTCTTCAAGGTCCTGTTAAAAGCAAAACAGTACTTGTAAATATGGTACGCATGTAGAATGTACTAAAAATACTATCTTGATTGGTTTAAGAATACCTGCTGAATTTGCCATTATAAATTTGTACGCTCCTCTCAATGCTCTGAACCTTTGCCAGGTTTTGTAACTAGGGTACACATGCTGTAGATCTTCATTCCTTTTGATCAGATTTGTTGATTATATCACTTCCATTTGTCGTAGTAATATTTCAAGTAGCATGATAGTAGGACAATGCATTTCGAAAACTCAAGTTGACTTAATTTATATATATATATATATAAATTTTCACTATAAATTCAAGTCTATTTCCAAGGATCTTATTTATTGAAGAGCACTTTGCATTTCCAGTGAATACATTATTTGAATAAATAAATTCCAGCCCAAATGAAGTACTGGACACGACAAAAATACAATTGATTCTGCTAAGATCTTAACGCACGAATAAATGTCTCCATTAAGAAGATTATATAGTCCTCTACCTGACCTCAGTTTACAATTAGATTTCTCTATTTAAAAAAAAAAACTAACTTACCTAATGGAAATTTCTTTCTAGAAGGTTCCACATGTTTACAAATAAAATCTTAGTTATAATTAGAGGTCTGTTACTAAAATTATAATATAGAATGTGGAATATATCAGGTAGGTCAGGTAATATTTATAGGGGAATCCAATAACATAGACACAGACTGTAATAAATATTTTACTTTAATTAATGATCGTAATATTAAACCCATAGACAGAGAATATTTTAGCTATGTATTAGTTTAAAATTTTTTTTTAAAAAAACAACAAACGATTCAGGTCAAGTTGAAAATGAACTTGATTTTGGAGAAGGTGAAGTCCAACATACAATGTTACGTTACCAATAGCATATAATTAATAATAAATTTACCTAACAAACAATGCCAATTAAATATACATAATATACAGGTATGTTTATTGCATATAGAATACCCCTCCATCACAGTTAATTCAATTAAATTGATTTACAGGCAAGAGTTAGGGGCTGTACTTAGTTTTCGTTTTTGTAATCTGAAGTCCATCATTCTATTGTTTTTATATTTCTCTACAAGCCAGTATTCGCATTTTACTTACACATACTGTCTTAGATGCCAGACATCACGCATCCAGTGGATAATGCATTGTGTATGTCGCAAACATTTCTAGCATACACCCATCAGGATTCCTTGGAAAGAAAAGTACAGTTTGAATCTGCAAGACTCTTTCTACTTTTATGTAAATGTTGCATTTAAACTAACGGGCAACTTGCACACTCATATTTGCCGCACTAAAAAAGACATTCTCGCAAACAGCCAGCAAGCATGGCTTCCGATATTCAAAGTTCCTTGTAAAGATGCAAGAGTTCTATATGGCAGAAAAGACGAAAGAATTCCACGAATAAGGGATATTCCTTTTTCACTGTATACCAACTTTATGATCAGTTGCAAAAGGATGACAAGTCAGAAATGATAAATCAAGAGTATTTTAAGGACTATGAAGTAAGTTAAAAAGGTAATTTAGTTTCGTTTACCGACCATGCATTATGCAACTGTTTTCCCATATGTAAGAAATACTTAACCCCCCCCCCACCAAAAAAAACTGGGTTAACTGTGTGATAGTTTATATAGCATTCAATCCCTTCTCCACAAATTATAAATGGTTCGAAGAATTTTTTTACATTTCTGCTAGTTTTCGGTCAATGAGGACGATTGTTTTATTTTTTCAAACATTGTCTCCTATAGTTAATTACTGTATGTTAATTTTAAATCTTTTAACATCATGATTTGCGTATAAAATATCATTCATCAGGCACTGTGTTGCAGTGGCGGCACGAGGGTTTGAGACGTTAGGGCATTGCTCTTTAGTGGCGCCCCTACTTTGCTACAGAGAATAGTTTTTATGTTATTTGCGGACTTCCTTCCATTCCCTCCCCTCTCTAGTCCCAGCTCCTAAATACAAGGTTTCTGAAGATTGTCCGCCGTTACAATAAGGT
Source organism: Megalonaias nervosa (assembly GCA_016617855.1). NCBI lineage: Eukaryota > Metazoa > Mollusca > Bivalvia > Unionida > Unionidae > Megalonaias > Megalonaias nervosa. The sequence goes on along the minus strand of JAECUM010051906.1, from coordinate 3,724 downwards.
GAGGCTGAAGTACTATGCAATTTGAGCTGCAAAAAGAAAATAGTAAAAATAAAAGCTTCGCTTTGCACCTGGAGGCAATTGCCCTGTCCCAACCCCAACCTCTCTCGTGCCACCACTGGTGTGTTACTCGATGGTCATTAACTGTCGAATGGGTGATGAATGCAGATGACATATTTGAACTGTGTAGTTTTTTCATTTAAATTTTCAACTGAGAAAGAGGGCCTCATTTGGTTAAATTTTGAGTGGAGAAAATACATTCTTAACACTTAATTAGTATTAGAATATTTATGAAAATTTACCTACAACACCAGCCAAACAGAGCATGCTGCAGGGCGGCGAATCGTGAAAGGAATGTATCAGATCACATAGAAAGCCAGTGCAAACCGAAAATAAACATCGGAAAAATACGCACACAGCTCAAATTCTTAACTTTTTAAAATGTGTTTAATAAACAAAAGAACGAAACCTATAACAATGTAGTTCTTAGGGATTCATTCATCAATTACATTCGTACAAGTGAAACCAACAGGCCAGGCACAAATCAAAACGAATAACGGTAAAGAACGGAAACGTTTCATCTCCTAATGGCATAGCTACAGTTATTTACCCAGACTTTGAAACAACAGCACATATGGTACCGCAATTTGGGTAGACATGGAGAGAATATAGAGTAACTTGACTGTTAACTATTTCCTTAACTGAGAATCTGGGATTTCAGGAAACCAATGAAGAACATTATTGCCAACACTGTAAATATTGCAAGTTAATCTGTTACGACTAACTTGATAATCACTTAGTGTTCATCTTATAAAATATATTAAGTTGTAGGAACCAATCACAGTATTAAAATAAGCGTTAAGTATATAAATAACAGAACACAAACCAGATAAAGTTACCATCAAATTCATCAATCCATTTATCAATGAACAATCAATTTATTGGGCTTCGCATACGTTAAGTGGTTAAATCTTTTTTGTTACCTTTCTAGGCTAAAATCATTCGGCCTTGATTGCATGGAAAACCATAAGGTTCAAATCTTTCGTTCGCCAGGGATTAAACAATAATTTTCCCGAAAACAAATAAGATCGAGATACTGTAACGAGCATTTAATAGAAACAAATAAATACTGGAGCATTAGCCTTTAAAGAGGTACTATCTCCATCACAAGCTCTTTGATACAAATGCAAGCAACAATGAATATTTTATAAAGATCTGCAATTAGGTCTAATGATTCAAATATTGGCATTTAGAATTAATACGCACAAGGGAAATTTATATATAATCCTATTTGACGGTATTAACATCTGTACCTATAATCTGTCGCCAATATTACAATAATAGCAACAGCAGCTACAAAAACTGCCATATTCCTACTGCTACCACCACCATCAATAAACTAATATTACTTCTACTATTGTGAATTTTCCTGCTGTTTCTTCTACTGTAGCTGTCTTTGTGAGTCATCGTTCTTTTATAAGAAAAAAAAACAAAAAACAAAAAAAAAACCTTCACTTCAAAGTAGTTTAAGCTATCAACGGTAGTATTCTTTTTCTTTCAATCTTTATGAAATAAATCTTTATTGTTCGTATCTGTAGTGATGCTTGTTTGCAAATATATGGTACTATTAATTTAGAAGAAAAAATAACTGCTGCCAAAAGATTCAAAAGAATACAAATAACAACAAAAGAAACATCCACTGCAAGAGAATATAGACCAATCATTACGTGACTTTATATTTCTAAAAACATTATATGGAAGCCACGGATCAAAACGAAAATTATCATACAAGAACACGTCAACTAACGCCCCTAACAACCATGTCGTCCGTGAAATGGTTCCATTACGATGTATTGGCCTTCTGTCACAAAAATTTTGATATTTCAAAAATTTTTGTGCCCGATGGAAATGTGTCAAAGCGTTCCATTAAAAAGCAATGGTTACTTAAATCGTTTGTTTTCAGTATATTAATTGTTATTGAATGTAATTACTGATCATAACCAATATTTAGGAGGCAAAAACGAGTAAAACTTAAAGACTAATAGAAATAAGTATTATAAATATTGGCGTTTTAATTACCCAATTAAATATATGTACTAGTATGCATCACATCGTTTGAAATAAAGCTGTCACCGTTAGAAATAAATCTATATGAAATGTTATACCCCAAGTATTAAACATCAAGTCATAGTTCTTCTTGAGCCAAATTGAAACATCTGGCTGGTTTATGATCTAGTTCAGCCCAGCTTGTTTCCCAAAAATGTAATACCTTTGAGATCCATGAAGAATTATCTGTTAATGAAAGAGACGTGTGTCTTTTTTAATATGACTAACAAAAGCAACAGGAACTACAAATAATAATAATAATAATAATAATAATAATTTCTAAGTGATGAATGTTGTAAGCATCTGTAGGTATTTGTGATATTAAAATTATATTACTATCAAATCACATCACAATCTTACCTTCCGTTAATTGTTGCTTTCTATATCACCCACTCCCAAAATACGGTGCTTAAACTCTATATCACCCACTCCCAAAATACGGTGCATGAACTCTATATCTTTGCAGCTTATATTCAAGGTCGGTTAATTTTTTATTAGAAAACTTTACCTGAAATATACTTTTCTCGAGATAAGCTCAAGTCTACATTTTTCTACCGTTTGAAGTTTATCCGATGCTTTAAATGTGGAATTAAATGCCACTCATTCTAAAAGTTGAAATGGGTTTTTGTGAAGTTCATTATCTGCCCTCGTTGATCGAGGATACCAATTTGCCCTGCTGGTCTTTGGATACACATTCATTGTGAATTGTAGATGTTTCTACTTAAATCATTTGATATTAGCGCAATATTTTCCGTAAATACTCGCTTATAAGTTGAGTCCAGCAGCAAACGTCATAGACGTGATCGGGATCTATGTTGTTCTGCTGATTACTCGTAACAAACTGCATAGAACCAGATTATCAGAGTGCATTATGCGCCGGAAGATATAGGTCCGTGTCGATAACAGTTTGACTCAACTTAACAATGAGTATAGATAGATTCAGAATACTCCCTGATAAACACTTCGCATCATAAAATGTCACTAATCGTTAAGGGTGACTATGCCCAAATTAAAAAATTATTCCTATTATACCAGATATGGAATCAAACAATGTGATAAGAATTCTACAATGGAATTGCCGGGGAATCAATCAAAATAAATAAAACAGCCCAGAACTAACCCATAACATAAAGCTGGAAAGACCTAAACCTGATATAATATGCCTCCAGGAAACGTACTTGAATGTACAATTGAATCATATTCCAAGAAGACGTACTTGAATGAACAATTGAATCATATTCCAAACAATAATATACAACATACTATTTTAAGCACAGGCCCCAGGGAAAAATAGGAGGCTGGCTGGTGACTTTCGTCAGCGACGCCATTTCAAACGAGTCTTTAGGGGGTGATTGCCCTCCACAATATCCAGAATCTTACTTAAAATATCAAACAAATAAAATAAACACTGGGAGCTGGACGTCATAACTTGACTATTACAATTTACAATATGCCTCTGTATGTGCCTGTGTACCAGAGGAGTAAGCAACAACTGCACACAAATACATATTATTAAAAGTAACATTTAATCTATGTCAGATCATATACAAATTCACATTGTTAACACTTCAATAAATGAGTATTACATCAGTCCACCACTAAATTCAAGCTAAATTAAAAC